>LSYV01000002.1:2197320-2207944 GCA_001584585.1 Gonium pectorale
GGGATCTGATCTCACAAGTGGTTCTAGGGAGGCTAGTTGGTATGTCACTAGCCGACCGAGCTCGAGGGAGCTTCTGGCGCTTTAGGAAGTACTGCGGTACGACCCTGGGCACGGCGGAGCCCAGCGCCTCTAAAAGTCCGTCGGGGTAGGGCAGGTGCCATCGCTGACATACTGCGGTCCGGGTCCGACACCCGGCTACACCCATGCTTAGTGTTTTCCGCCTGATCTTCCGTAGCATCCCGTCTACTCTCGTTCACGCTTTCCGCTCTCACACAGTCGGTAAGTTTCCCCTCCATTAGAATAGCCATTAGGGAGACTATCGCTGTTACACACATCCACTGCAATAAATGATCTGTGTATGAGCAAACTTCGGTGCTGGAAGAGCAAACGAGGGGATCAGGGTACCAGTGTTTTCCGAAACACTGTTTACGGTTGGCCGACTCGTCGGACCCGTACAGGCCTGAGCGTTCAGTCGTTGCGGCCCTGGATGGGTTGCGGGGGGGAGAGATAGGATGGTGTGGGTGTTAGGTGGGACGACATTATCGCACACGTCTTGGCAGTTACGAAGCGTCGGTGTGCACGTGTTAGTTGGGCGGGGCCCATGATTGTTGGAGGGGGACGCCACATGCCCTTGGCCATCGGCTTGCTTGTTGAGCACGGGCCTTAGGGATGGACTGAAGGAGAGTTACCTTTCCCGGCGACTTACGGTAGGAGGGTGTGGGGTGGGGCCCACGATGCTGACAGCGACAGGCGTAGGGCCCGGGGAGAGGGGGGGACCTGTGACATGCACAGATGACTAGGCAGGCCCTACATCCGTACAGCGACAGGCCCAAGGGATGAACCTGCAACGGTGTGCGTGTGCTGTTTAGTGCACCGCCCCTCCGCCCACCCTTTCTTAAACCACCGGACCGATTTACGACCTGGCCAGGCTGAAGGCGGGGGAGCACGAGTGCGCCACTGTAATGGGAACCACCATGTCCTAAGACACGGGTTTGACGCGGGCACGCGGCCTCCCCTTGAAGGAACAGACGACGACAGGTGACAGCCGTGGATTTTGTCCCTGGATTCCGAATTCGCTCACCGGGTTCGAGCGCTCCGCCCCCCCAAGAAACCAGCATGTGCATGCCCACACATAGGCAATATAATCGATGCAAAGTATCCCCAAGGGCGTGCCGCCGTGAAGCCACCGGCAAACTCTCCCCCCGCGAGTCTGGTAACCCTCCACTACTTGCGTGGTTATAGATCGTGTTCTCAAGCGTGCAGTTTTACACAGGCGTTAGTATCGCTACTATTCGATTTCTCTCGTTTTATGACATGCAGCCGCCGCGGGGTGCTCCGTTACTGGGCATCAGCCTTCCTGATTTACTAAGCTGCATCAGCATACAGGCTCTGGAAGCGTTTGTGGACGCTCTGAAGGTGCAAGCCTGGCCGCAGCGAGGTTGGCATGCGCCGGCCTTCGCAATGCAGTCGATGCTGGCATCTCGGAGCTCACCCTCGGCGTCGCATCGAAGCAGATCAAGTTCTGGAACCAGTTGCAGGAGAATGGGGTGTCGCTTCCCTCACTGGGGCGCTGGTCCCGCCGTACCTCCCTCAGAATTTGGTTGTCGGGCCCGGCGGCTGTTGCGTCCACCGGGGCAATGGGCCGGGCGGCCGAAATCCTGGCGATGCCGCTCGAGGGCTTCACGGAGGCGTGTGGCCAGCGCGTCACCCGCCTGACCGTATCGTGTGAGGAGCCCGTCGACGCCACCCTCCTCGCCTGCGCAATCAGACGGCTCCCAGCGCTGCGCGAGGTTGAGCTACACGGCCTTCATTGGCTTTTTGGCCGCACAAACCTCGCCTACGACGCCCTGGGAAGACTCTCGTCCCTGGAGCGCCTGGCGCTCCCCGCTTGCGAGCTCTTCGGAGTGGCCGCTCTCGGGTCGTGCAAGAGCCTGGAGCGGCTCGAGCTCATGCACACACGGGACATTCCGACGCCGTTGTCTCGGCAGTACGCCCTCACCGGTCTCTGCCAGCTGCGCGGCCTACGTGTGCTGGCCATCTCCGGCTGTCGCCTGGAGGGCCTGTCCTATGAAAAGACCGGCTATGGGGCCGTGCACCACCTCTTGGCTCACCTTCCGTCCTCAGTCCGAGCTCAGCTTACGAAACGGCCGCGATCGGAACTGCGCCCATGCGCTGACGGCTTCTTGCGCCCGGCGCGACGGCCAGCTAGCCTCGGTGGAGATCGAGGACATGTCCTTGCAGCAGATCTCGCGCCTGGCTGCCGAGGCGATTCTCCCGGTCCTTGAGGCGGCGGGTCAGCATCTGGAGTACCTGGGCATTCTCTCGCTGGACCCCATGGCGTCGCCCTGCACGCGCGGCCTGCTGCATGGCCTGCGCGCGCTCCGGCAGCGCCGCAAGAGGGTCGAGTTGGGAGAGCTCTTCGTCGCGCCTCTGGTGGATCCGGAGCAGGAGGTGCGGGAGGTGGTGGAGATCATGGGCCCGCCGCGACGCTTTGGCATCAGGATGCCGATGGCCTGGGCAAGGTGCGGCGAGGCTGTGGAGTGCATCATCGGTCGATTGGGCGTGCAGGCCAGGCGGGCGGGTGCTCCGCTGCCCCAACCTGGATCTGCGCTGCCTGCTGCCCCACAGCAGCAGCAGCAGCAGCAGCGGCAGGCTGAGGAGGCCGGCCCGCGGCCGGCCCACTCGGCTGACGAGGCAGGCGACCTGCCGCAAGGCTCGGCCGAACTGTTGCAAGGCTCCGCTCCTTCGACGGCCACGTGTGCATTGCGGCGGTCGCTGCAGCACATGCGTGACGGCGCCTCGGGCCGCGGATACGACATTGGAGCCTGTGGGGCCTCGAGCAGCGCTGCTTTGAGCTGCGGCAGCCCCGGCGGAGGCGCCCGCGCGGGCGCCGCTAACGGCCGCCTGCAGCTGCTGCTGCTGAGCGGGCCGGCGGCAGCGGCGCTCACGCAGTCGCCCCCGGAGCTAGAGCGGTGGGTGTACCACGGGGACGGCCACGAGCTGTACGCGGGCGGAGGCCTGTTCAGCTGGGAATCCCTGCGCGCCGTCCAGTCTCTGCCCTCCCTGGGGGCCATACTGGTGGCGTGCGACATGGCCGGGGCCCGGCCTGTGGAGGCGGAGGCGGCAGCCTCTTTACTGCCCCTGGACGGCGGCGGCGCACCCAGCGATGGCGTGCGGGTGGTGCGGCTGCCGCGGGGCTGCCTGCCGGACCAGCTGGCCGACCAGCCCCTACAGCTGAGCCTGGAGCTCCAGAAGCAGATCATGTGCGGCGTCCTGGAGGTACGCCTTGGCAGTGCCTCACCGAAAGGTCTCCTCGCAACTGGCAAGTGCCATACCCGCAGCGGCTTCATGCCTGTTTGTGTGTGACACCGCCCTGCCCCCTTGGGAGCGACAGCACGCCCTCCCCCATCACATGGCATGCCCCTTCCCCCCAACAACACAACACACACCACACCCAGGCGCTGCAGGTGGACTGGGATGCGCAGGCGGCCGGGCCGGGAGGTCTGGGCGGCGGGATCAGCCGAGAGGCCATCCTGTGGCTGCAGGCGATGCGGCGGGAGCTGATGCGGGGGCTTCCGGGTGCCCTGTGGTGCGGCACCCAGCGAGCGGCGGCTGCAGGCAGCGCAGCCGCGGGCGAGGGCGCATCCCCCGGGTCTTCTGCCGTAACGCAGAGCAGATGAACGGGGGGGGCTGTACCGGTGACTCGCATTGTGCAACTGTATGCCCCCCCCCCCGGGAACTGCTCTGCTGCGGCTGCTGCTGCTGCTAGTCGGGGCTCGCTGCTGCGTGGCGCTTGGTTTGCCTGCCTCCAGTAGTGAAATGGAACTGAACGGGATCGCCGTACAACGGGAGTTGCGGCGGTGTGTTTCGTACGCCACAATGGGGGCTGTCGGGGTTGTTGTTTGTTAACGCGTAACAATAGCAACAATAGCCATCGCCGGTGACGCTAACGAATGGAGCACCTGCCTGGCGGGCGCTGCAGCATGCGTAGACTTCCACCAGCAGCAAGGCGTCACCGTTGCAGGGGTTTCTGGTTTGGCGACATTGGATGTGAAGTTTTCGAGACGTCCCTTTTGGAGTCGTCCCTTTTCTTCAAGTCAGTGAAGTTGGCCGTGATTCGTGTTGCGGTTACGGTATGTGCACATTGCGTTGCCCCGGAACCCGAACCTGGGGGTGGATTGGATGGGCTGCTGAGACGCAGTCCGAGCCACGCTACTCTTGGCCCGACGCGTCGTTTCGACGGACGCCACCAAGCACCCAACACGTCACAACTAGCCCAAGAGGCTCATTGGTGCGTTGACGATTGAACGGTTGCTTCTAAAGCTCTAACGAGCACAGTTGTGTCTGCGGCCTTCTCTCTGGGCCCGTTCGTATCTGGGCCCAGAGCATGGGCATGTCTCTGGGCCCGTTCGTATGCCGGGGGTGGTCGGCACTCGGCCGTAGTGTAGCGACCGATGGGCGTCCAGGTTGCTGCCCAGGCCCAGTCTGGCCCAGTTACCGGTAGTACAACCTACGTTTGATGGTTTACGGTTTTAGTTATTTGTGTGTAGCCAGGACGACAACCCCGTGCACTGTTGTATTCCGTTGATGCTTCGATGCGAGACCCGCTTCCTTCCTTCCTGGGTTTCCCCCCGGCCGCGACCGCCCTTCCCAAGGGCGGCAAGGGGGCTGCGCCCACCACCCCCACCGCCCCGCAAGTGCCGCGTCGCACGAGGGGGAAACTCCGCCCCAAAACGGCCGGCTTGCGAGCTTGCCACACGGTACGGGCACGCGGCCTGCCTACCGGAGTATGCCGGTACCCTGACGACGCACACGGCGCCGCCAGCCATGCGCCTCTGGGCTTTCTGGGGTTTATATGGGTTTAGGGTTTTAGGGCTCCCTGGCACGCACACACGCCGGGCTCCTGACATTGACGACGTCGTCACCGCCGCTTTCCGCGCCCTGTCCACGGGCTTCTGCGGACGCTGGCGTGCAGCTGTTGGCACCGGGTCCCTGGCGCGATTCGTTTGTTGTTGGGCCCTTACAACTGCCTGTTAGCTTCCGCCTGGCTCTACCCCAACACCCGCTTCACGACCTCTGCACGAGCCTGGCTGACTTCCCCTGTCGGCCCCAAAGCACGGCCTCTTTGGCCTTAATAACGACGGCGTATGGAGTAGGTCCTGGCGAGCACTTGAAGGTTGGGTCCGGTCCCCCGCGTGGGTGCCCTTTCGGTTGTGCAGGGGAACACCAGGTAGGAAGGCGGGGTGCGACGAAAATGCAGAGGGGTTTGGCGTGCTGTTTCGTCAGACCTACCTAAGGCGCGTACGGATACGGTAGAGGAAGTCATGGGAAGATGCCCATCCTTAACCCCTCACAACCGCATTACCGGTAGTGACCGCCTCACCCGCGCCTGCCTGGGTGGACCCCCTTCACCCGAGGGCCTGACTGCCCTCCCAGCACGCCAGCGCCCCGAGGCCCGGCCTGTCGTCGCCCCCACCTAGCCCCGCTACTGGGCACGGGGTCGCCGTGTACAATGCTTCTTCGGCGCCGTCGCCTTTAACATCGTCTGCTCTTCGCTGGTGTCTTAAACGTTAACAGTTTCGGGCGCGCCTCATGGGCCAGATTTGCGGGTGCACACCCAAACGGGCACCTCGGCTGCACCGCTCCTCGCCAACCCCTTTTCTGGGCGAGAGCTGTATACGTATCAGTTGTACGCCCAACGCCTCCGGCCAGACCTCCTGTCTTCCGCATGCGACGTCCTGACAGCGTTGAGCGCCATCACAATGCACACGCACGCACACCCCACAACTGCCGCCAGCCCAAGCCGGTCCCGCCAGTGCCACTGCCAATGCTCTGGCAGCAGCCCCATCCCCCCGCCGTGCGTACATTAGTTTAGCTCCCCCGAAACCCCCGACTCCTTCGCCCCTGCACCCCACCAACAATGACGCACGTACGGCATGCCCGCCTCTTGGCTCAGGCAGGCACGACGGACGGCCAGTTGGGCCACCTTACATGCCCAACTACAACTTGTAAAGTGTACAGCGTCGCCAGTTACGTGTACAGCTCTACCATGTGTATATCAAGGAGACTCCCATCCTGCCCCGCACCCGCCCTGCTACCGTGGGCCTTGGCCCCTCCAGGACGGCTCCGCCTGCCGTCGCTGCGCTCCGTTCCGCCCCGAGCCCCGCCCCGCACCCCCACCTCCAGCAACACATATGCCTTTGCGCCCCTCCCCCCCTCCCCAGCACCTCGCCAGCTCGCATCCTAGCGAGCGCGCAGTCTTCCGACGCGCACAGAAACCCCAAGCCCCGGAGGCTGGCAAACAAAGCCGTTTCGACCCAGCTCCCTGTGCTATCCAGGCCTCGCCCTTATGCGCCCACCCCAAAGCCGCTTGGACCCGACCCCCTCACACACCCATCCCTCGATCAGTCAGCTTTTGCCCACGGACTGAATCACACCCGCTCCTCCAGCCCCGCCACGTCCACTCATGTCACGTCATGAAGCCCCCGAGCGAGGCCCCCGGCTTGGGCGCCACCGCCACAATGCCCTCCAGCTGCGCCTCGAAGCGGCCCGAGCGGATGGGCAGCCCGAAGGAGTGGAAGGGGTTGGACGCCGTGTCAACGTACAGCGCGTGCAGCCGCCGGAACACCTGCGGCCGGCCGGGGGGGCGGGGGCCGGGGATGGGTGGGATGTGGGGTGGGGTCATCGGGTTGGAGGGTGCTTTTCAGCGCGGGCCGGCCGGGCGAGGGGCGGGTGGGGCGGCCGAGGGGGAGCGGTAGGCGGGCCGAAGAGAGGTGGGCGGGGGTGGGCGGACGGGTGAATGCGGGGGAGGGCGGGTAGCGGGGGGCGGGAGGGGCTGGTCCAGGGGCGGCGACGCGTGCGCAAGCGACTGGGCAGGCGGCTGGGCGGCCGTGGGGTCGGTTCAGCGGAGGGGAGGCGTGGGGAGTTGAAGGGAAAAGGAGAATTAACACCGACGAGCTGGGCGCCAGCCGCGTAAGTCCCGTCCGGCGGCCAAGCCGGTCCTTGCCTCGTTTCGCCGGCTCCCAAAAGTGTCGGCGATCCGAAGGTCCAGCAGCCGCCAGGTGTATGCCGCCGTTTCCGGCGGCATCTGCGTCGATGGCTGAGTCGCGTACAGCTAGGTAGTATCGTAGAAGCTAAGGTCGTAGGAGTAGAGGTGTGTGCGTGCGTGTGCCTAAGTCGCCCACCCCGTCCCCGTCCCCAGCTTCCTAAGTCCTTAACAACAGTCCGACCCTCCCGAAAGAACGTACCTGGAGAGCACACGCGTGGGGCGTGGGGCGGGCAGGGGGGGGAGGGTCTGCGCTGTTGCAGCCTCCGGGCGGCAGTGATCCGGCGGCAGCACGCAGCCACTCCCTGCGGGCTGCAGGCCTTCCCGCCACGCTGCCGACCCAAACCACTCGCCTCCCGCAGAGAACCCCTCCTACAGCCTGCAGAGAACAACTCTGCGCAACTCTCGCGGCGCCGAGCCATGCGCCGAGCCACGCCCGGGGGCATCCTGCCGCCTGCTCCGTCGCCTGCCATACACTGTTCCCGGCGCCCCACTGGCAACGTCGCACATTCGGGTGTGTATGACCGTAGAGGTTGCCTTGCCCGTCTCCATTTTACTTTGTTCGCTCCCAGACGCGCCCCAACCCAACTCCCATCGGGGCCTGCTGCTGCCAGAACGGGGGGGGGGGCGCGGGCGTTGTCGGCAGCCGGCCCAGCTGCCCGCCCCCCTCCATTACCCCCACACAGCCCCCCCTCTGCTCACCCGCAGCACCATCTCGTTCTTGATGGTCCCCTCGTCGTCGAACAGCAGTATGATCTTGACGTGGCTGTTGGTCAGGTAGCTGGGCAGGGGGAGGGGGGAGGGACGGTGGGCGGGGAGGGGGGCCCATGGGCGAACAGGCCAGCAGGAAGCATTCCTAGGACTTATTGAGAGCAAGGACATACCGTCAGGAATGCCGTACAGGGCAGGGAGGCCCCGGTACGGGCCGCGGCGTAAGGGGCAGGTATCAAGAAAACGGACGGGCTGGCAGGGCGGATGGGTGGAGCGGAGTTGCTCCGCCCAGAGAGGGGGCGTGGGGACGGAGCCCTCGATGCCGACAGAGGAGTGGAGCGTGCTTGTCGCCATTCCCCGGAGCCCCAGCACACCTCCGCTGCCCCGGTGCGCCTCCCGACCTCCACACCCTCCACTGGGCGGCGGCATGCAGGCGACGTGGGCGGCATGCAGGCGACGTGGGCGGCATGCAGGCGACGTGGGCGTTCTAGTGCGCCGGGCTGTGCATGCGGAGCCGCGTGCTGCCGGGGCGGGGACGGTGGCGGGTGAGGCTGGTAGCAGCACCGCCCGGCGCCTCAGGGCTCCACGCCCGCCCTCCAGGGTTGGCTTTTCCCTGGGCAGTCAAACGGCAGCCCTGACACGTCCAGGCTCTATTCTCCAGAGTACAAAACCTCCGAGTCTAGTCCGGGTTAACGCCACGCGCGGGCGGGGGCAAGGGCTGGGCCGGGGTGGCACCGCCCCGCCCCGCTCATTCGTCATGCCCCCCTCCATCCCCCCACCCACCCCGCTCCCCTCGCCCCCCTCCCCCGCCCGACGCACCCATATACGCGGTAGTCCTCGGTGGGGTACAGCAGCCCCAGGTAGGCGTCCTGCGAGTCGCTGGGCCCGCGCTTGAGTAGCACTGGGGGTGCGGGGGGGGGGGGGGCGGCCGGGGTTAGGGCGGGGCGGGGGGCCCAGGGGGAGCGAGGAGGCACGGTGGGGGCGGGGGCTATTCATGATTGAGGACGGGGCTACGGGTGCTCGCTCCTTGGAGCGGCTCGTGCGGGGTGTGCTTCGCCCTCCCCACCACCACGCGGCCATGGGCCAGGGCCTTTTGCTGCCCGCGGGGGCGCGTGCTCACCCTTCTCCTCCACCGCATCCAGCGCGCAGTGCACGACGTAGTGCAGCTTCATGTACTGGTCGTCGGAGGGGGAGGGGTCCATGCTCCGCAGGTAGAGCGGGTTGTTCTGCACAGCGTGTGCAGCCATGTTCAGTTGCCTAGCAGGTGTCCCTAGAGCGACCGTCGCGCCTTACTTGCGGGCCTATGAAGGCCACGGCCGCAATGCCCATGGTTGCGTAATTTTTTTTGACAAACGCTGTCAATGTCAAATCATAATTTCAAGTGCATGCTTACGGCCTGCTTTCGGAAAGATGCAATGGTCATTTCTTCATGCCCAGCAACTGCCGAATCCAGGAGCATACGAATACCGCAATGAGCAAGCTTTTCCTGGCAGGACTAATCAATAAATGAGTACCCATTTTGCTGAGACCATGCCTCAGGAGCTCAGAAGCTGCACGCAAAGCCTGCCCACAGAACTCCAGCTCTGCTCCACATTACGTTACTGCACATTCATAAGGAGCTTGTCCCAAGTGAATAGGTTGGCTGATGCTGGCTAGCCCTGGCTTTTGCAGGTGTCCCACGGGACCCACGGGATGGGATAATCGTGTGCCGTTGAGCTGAAGAGGAGCTCGGCGCAGGTGGGTGCCTTTCTTCTTATAGGTACATTGCGGTGGATTTATGGTGCGCCGGACCTTGCACGGACCGCGTCATCGTCATCAGGCGGTTAGGCGTGTACGTATCGGTTCCGAGACCGAAGGGGCGCTGTCTTGACATCGCCCACTCAGAATGGAGACACATTTTCCGCAAGAACGCTCCTCAGCGCCTTATCTCTCTTTGGCTGGTTCTGCCGCGACAAAGGACATCTGAGCTTGACTTGCCCACATACGATGGAAGGCGCCGAAGGTGCAGGGACGCCCACGGGGCAGGTCGATGGCGTAACGCCTGGAGCCGCTTCTCAGTCCCCCGGCGGCAAGAAGGTCATGCCCCCGCTGGCGACGCCGGACGCCAACCTTGGTGGGTGGCAGATGCCGATGTTCGGGACGGCAGGCTCTGGCGTTGTCCAATCCCTAGCGGACCCTGGCATTTTAGCGACATGTCATTGCGTGATCTGTGCACAAGCTGCATAGGGGATTGTTTGTATCCCACGCGCCTCCGACTGCATCATCATGCAACTGCGCGTCTTGCGCCATCGAGGTCCGCTGTCCACCCCTTTCGCCATTTCTGCAAAGTGCACCAGGATTTACAGCAGAAGCTTCCATCAAGCCTCACCCCCACGCCCCGCCCCCTCCCGCCAGGAGTCCACATCGCCAACCGCCTGGTGGAGGTCGGCTGCACCTCCTGCTTCGCAGTGCCGGGTGCGTATCGGGCGGGCGGGCCGGCTGCCGTGCGTTTTCGAGAGAACCCTGGGCGCCGTGCGCCTCTACCAGCAGTCCAGCACCCCTGCCCCCGCCGTGGCCTACCACAGTTTTGGTGTGGGTGCCTCAACCGGAGTAACTGACGCCCTGCCGGACGCCCGTCCCGCTGTGCCCATATGGCCCAAGTGAAACGCCCGGGCTTCTTGTGTATCGGCTTTCGAGCTGGGGTCAAATATATTCCGCCCCGACGCCGTCGTGCTTGTGCACCAGTGGCTTCCCCGTGCGCATCGTCGTGCACGTCACGGCCAATGCCGGACAGCTGCCTACCCCGGCTCTTGGGTCGGGGCCAGCACAGCCTTGAGCCCACCCCCGCCCGATCAACAGACCACCTCTGCCAACCGTCCTTCCCAACCC
>LSYV01000002.1:2226301-2243719 GCA_001584585.1 Gonium pectorale
GCTCCCCTCGGCCCCCCCTCCAGATGCTCCGGGTGGATCCCGGGCGGGTGACCATCGGGTCCGGCCCCACCTTCGGCTGCATCGTGCTGGAGGACTTCCTAGAGGCGCTGGCCAAGAGGGTGCGGCCAAACGACACGGGTGGGTGGCTGGGGATCTGGGGTGGGGACGCGACGGGTGCTACCGAACATGAGCAACGGGCCCCACGTTGGGGGGGGGCGTGCGGGTCGAGTGGGCCAGGTGGCTCGGGCCATCACGTGCTCGTGCTGTGGTGCAGCGTCCACCTCCCCCGCCCATCCAAACCCGCCTCCTCAGCCCCCTCCGTTTCCCAATCCCCTCACCCCCAGGCCTGGTGATGTACCGGCGCATGGCGCTGCCGCCCTCGGAGCCCCCGCCGCAGGGGGACAAGGAGATGCTGCGGACCAACGTGCTGTTCAAGCACGTGCAGGTGGGGGGAAGAGGGGAGACAGGGAGGGAAGTGGAGGGGGTTGTGGGCTTGCTGGGTGTGGGGTTTCGGGTATGGGCACGCAGCACGTGTATTCGCGGCGCCAAAGTGTGCCGGGGTTGGACAGTGTATGAGCGCGGATGACGAGTAACACCCCCAGCTCCCTTCTCCACCGCCCATCCCTCCCCTGCCCCTTCCCTCCCCTGCCCCCTCTGCCCCCCCCTCCGCCCCACCTCCCCCAGCGCTTCCTCACCCCCACCACGTCCCTGGTATCCGAGGTGGGCGACTCGTGGTTCAACACGCTCAAGCTCCGGCTGCCGGCCGGGTGCGAGTGAGTGCGGTTGGGGGGGAGGCGGGTGGAGGGGGGCACGGGGAAGCGGAGCCTGTTAGGCGACTGGACCTGAGCGCGCGGGGAGGCGTGCAGAGATGCTCAAAGGGGGAGGGGCGGGTGGGCAGGTGGGTTTGGTTCGTGCCCGCGCCCCAGGGGAGCGGGCACGGGCGCAAGCGGGTGCGCGGGCGGGTGTGGGTAGCGCTACACATGTACACATGCGGGAGGAGGGCGATGAGTGCCGTTCGAGGAGCAGCCGTTCGTTTGCCGCCTCCATCCGAGCGGGCGGCCGGCCCTCGCCAGCGCCACACCACACCACACCACGCGTCTGCCGTCGTCCTCCGTGGCACGTCACGTCGCCACGCCAGCTCAGCAGGGCATCCCCGCCCTCTCCGAGGCGGCTCATTCGAGGAAGCGGTGTGCGCCGGTAACAGGCAGGCATGGGGGCAGCCCCTTGCTACCACCGCTTTGCGTCGGCGGTCTCGGAGAAAACCACGCCCCCCCCCAGCAAACTGCTTCACCTGGGAGCACTGGAGGGCTGTTTCTGGCGCGATGAGCTCCAGCCGCGTGTGTGTTTTGGGTTTGTTTTTGGGAGAGGGGCGGGGGCGGAGGGTGGGGGTCAAGTCGAGTCGCGCCCCGGCCACAGAGGCGCACCCGCCGTTGATTGTTGCTTTGTTACGGTCCTGCGCGAGCACGTACGGCACGTACGACAGCACCGGGGCACAGCCCACAGTGTGTGGCGCGGCACGGCGCTCCGCAAAGCGTCGCCCACCTTGCGAGGCGTCCAGCAGCCCTCCGGCGCCGTACGTTCCCGTGCAATGTCGTACACGCTGTGCTGTGTGGTGCTGCTGCGACCGGCGCGCTGGGTGGAGTGCGGGATGGGGGCGCAGGGGCAGGAGCGCTGGGCCGCTCTGGGCCGGCCCGCACGCTGGCTACCCGTCAGGCTACCCGTCAGGCTGACAGCCGTTGATGTGCCGCGGCGTTTGTCATATTGGAAAACGCTTGAACTGCGCAGATAGCGTCAGGGTAAGGAACACTTATCGGGTGTTGGATGGCGGGCGAGAGAGCACGATGCTCTCGTATGCGCCAAAACACTCACGCCAGCCACAACCTCATCATTCGGCACCGTACCCGTCGTAAGAGACTTTGCACCGCGCCCCGTGCCCGGGACTCCACGTACGGCAGGTACGAGCTGCAGTTGCGGTACTGCAGCGTGGGCTGGTCGGTTGGCGCGGTTCTGGGCTACTGCTGCGCGGAGCGGCAGCGCCAGCCCGAGCGCCGCGTGCTGGCGTGCATCGGGGACGGCAGCTTCCAGATGACGGCGCAGGTGGGCTACAGCAGGTCACAGGTTACGCGCACTATGTCTGTAGGAAGCCGGGTAGGCCAGGGACTACTGCGGAAAGTGTGTTGGGGTTAGGGGCTGGGAATGGCGTCTCTAGCTGCCTACCCCGCCTCCGCGCCGGATGCTGTAGATGCCTGCTGCTGTAGATGCCGGATGGATGCGGTGGCATGTATGTGTATGTGTATGTGTATGTGTGTACTTTACGTGTGTGTGTGTTGGGCTCCCTGCCGGGGAGGTTAGAAAAGGAACGTTACAGGTACCCGTCAAAGCCTGCCGGAGGTGGGGGCCGAGTGTGAGATAGAGAGGGGGGGCAGTTTGGGTGGCTTGAAGGAAGCAAGGGAGCAAGGGACCACTCCGATGGGCCAGCGGGCAGAGGCAGGGGGGGATGGGAAGCGGGGTCGGTGACGCCCAGGTGCGCCCCGCAGCTGCGAGCACTGTGCCCGTCCAGGGGCAGTCAGGCGGCGCCGTGCATCGCATCGAATGATGAGAATGTCTACCACGTGCGGATGGACGTCTACCGCGCCTGACCAGGCATCCCCACCCCACGCAGGCATACACACACAACGCAAGGGGATTGTGACTGCGCATAAGCCCAAAGCGGGGCATGGCCGCCGCCGTCGAGAGCTCGCGGCGGACGGAGGCGCGGCTTGTGTGCAGGACCGACCCACGGGTCGCTCCGCCGCCGCAGGGTCGCAACCCCACGCGCGTACCGTACCGCCGTACTTCAATCCCCGCTCCGTTGCCGCCCAGTCTATTGCAGAACGCCGCTCCCCGCATCACCACCACTACCACCATCACCACCGCCACGTGCACTCCCCGTCACACCACCAGCGTTCGTTGGGCGGCAGCGCCTTGGTACTACCAGATCCCGTTTCCTGCACTTTCCCAGCCTCCAGCCCCCACTCCCCACCCCAGGAGGTGAGCACGATGCTGCGCTACGGACTGAACCCCATCATCATCCTCATTAACAACGGGGGCTACACCACTCTAGTGGAGATGCACGACGGGTGAGGGGGAGGGGGCAAAGGGCAACATCGGGAGGGCAACAAGGGTACGCCAAAGGGGAGACAGGTGTGGTGGGGATTCACCAACTCCTTGCTGATAAGCAGGATCCCCGTCAAGGTACCGCCAGCTTGTGGCGGCCGTGGGGACGCGTCACGCACGCACGCACCTGCCGGCTTTGAGTCCTTCGCCGCTGTGTACCCCCCTCCTGACATGCCGTACCGTGCCGTGCCGTACTCCCCATCCCAGGCCGTACAACGTGATCAAGAACTGGGACTACACCGGCTTTGTCCGCGCCATGCAGAACGGGGAGGGCAAGCTGTGGACCGCAGCGGTGTGTGGGTGGGTGGGTGGGTGGGTGGTTTTTTTGGCAGGGTGGGGGCTCTTCCGGGGGAGGGGGGCCACTGGCGGGCGGGGCGCAGCGTACCACCGGCAACCGGCGACACGTCACCGCAGAGGCGAGGTCGCACCTCAATGGCGACCCCGCACGTGCCCCTTCCCGGAGGCGCATCGGCGCTCCCCCTTGGCGCGGCCTTGCTTGCGTCGGCGCCCTGCCGGCTCGCCGCTGCCCAAGCCGAGGGGCACCGGCTTGCACGCCTCCCCCCAACGCTCCCGTAGCGGCTCTCTCCCTGCTCCCCTTCCCCCTCTCCGCTTTTTCAAACATGTAACTCGCAAACTGTCGTGTTCACCCTGCACCCTGTGACCTGCGACCGCCCCGCACCGCTGCCCCCAAGGTCCGCACGGAGCCGGAGCTGGTGGCGGCGCTGGCGGAGGCGGCCCAGCGGCGCGGCGAGCTGGTGTTCATCGAGGTGATCACCCACCGGGACGACTGCAGCAAGGAGCTGCTCGAGTGGGGCAGCCGCGTGGCGGCCGCCAACAGCCGCAAGCCGCCGCTGGGCAGCAGCGTGTGAGGAAGGACGACATGAGGTAGATAGCCGGAGCCGGGTGAAGGCTCGAGAAGGCCCTGGCGCCGTGGGAGATGGAGAGGGCGTTGGGAACAGAAGGGATGGACGGTGTGTGGTCGTATGGCTGTGGGGAAGAGTCCGGGAGCGTGTCGGGGCATGTCCATCTAGCTACCAGTCCGCATCGGAGAGGAAAGGCGGTAAAGGCGGTCATTTGCGCGTATGAGTGAGGTATGGCTGCGGCATGGAAGGCAGGGGGTGGGTCAGTGGAGGGCGGGCTATGCGGGGGGCTCTGCAGGGCCCCCCCCTCAAGCGGCGAGGCAGGCGCCGGGCGTTCGGGTGAATCCGAGGGGCTCGCTGTGCCGTCGCACTCGGGTGCTGCCTGCTGCGGCAGCGCGGGAGCGGCACGGGAGCTGTCAACGCAGTGGGCTCAGGTTCTGTAGGTAGTCGACTCGTCAGTAGTCAGCTTCCACGGCGGTCGCGCAGGCCCTGCAGACCAGGGGCACCGGGCATTCGCGGTTGTGGTTTGTACATCTTGCAGCACCAGCTCAGCACGCACCTACAGCTTCGGGGAAGGGTTGGTGCCGAGGGCCCAAGCGGGCCGCTGTACGAGTGGCGAGCGCACGGTAATGTACGACGCGCACACAGTGTAGTACGTCGGAACGAGGCCCCGTGGCAACGGCTGTTTCCGACGTGGTTGATCGTGTTGGGTTGCAGATGCAGATGTCAAGTGGAACATGTGCTCCGGCCGTGTGCTTATGCTGCCGTGCAGCAACAGTATCCTTTTCACGTACTGCAGGGCCGCCTGTTCCTTGGAATTTATCAATGCGCAATTTTATGAAGGGCAGTCTGGCCATGTGCCCCTCGCACGCGTGTACACCTGCCGTACCGGGCCCAACGGCGAAAGACTGAAGTCGCAGGGTGTGTACGGCGGGCTCATACACGTGTGTTGTGAGTGCGTTATGAGTGTGTAGTCGTGCGGCTTTGAGCTTGGCAGGCATGCTTGGCCTGCCAGCGACCATACAGTCAAGGCTGGCACCTTTTCCAGGGACAGAGGACCAGTGCAGACGAGGAATGTTGATGGTCATGCTGCTGTAGGTCGTCCGCTTGGTTGTAAGCCCCGTGCGCAGCAGGCTGCGGCCCCCGTAACCACAGCGACAGCTCTTCATGCCCGCCGCCTCCATCCCTGGCATTAGCGAAAATATCCGTAGTTCCATACTAGCCCACCGAGTGGGAATATGCCCACCGTCATTGAGCACGGCGCTGCGCGCGGCCGCAGGCGCGTGCCAGCAGGGGGGCAGTGCAGTCCCATTCGCCCCCCCCCCCCCGCACCCGCCCACAGTCGCTGCATGTACGTCAGATAAAATGGAAACGCTGCAATTGGGGAGCAAGTCAGATGATTCGACAGCCTCTGTGGAAGACCGACAACTCTTCAGGGCAGTCAAGCACCGGTGAGCCGCGTATGGTCGGCGCGTGGTTGGGGCAAGCCCTTGCCGTGGAGTTGGGGGCGGAGGCAGCGGCGGGTGCGGGGCTCTCCCCGGGGTTGCGCTTCGCGGCGGTGGCCCCGGTCCCCGCCAGGCAGCCGCAGCCCGCAGCTTCGTGCGCATACACAGCCAAGCGCATGACGGAGTCGGGCGGCTATATGTCGTGCTGCTTGGTGGGCAGACTGCGACGCCAGTTCCCTTGCCAGGCATATATACAAGGCCGGTGAGGACGTCCGGTAGCCTCGGGGCGCACCCCTGGATGAGCAGGGGGGGGGGCAGTGCCAGTCCCAGTGCCTTGCCCAGTCCGCACGAGGCTCTGTGCCACGCTCACCCAACGCCTTGTTTGCTCGCTGCATGGCCGCAGAGATGGAGAGCCGCCAAGCCCCTGCTCCGCGTCGGGTTCGGACTTGAGGGCTTCGGACATTAGTCACATTACGAAAGCGCGCAGCCCGTCGGCGCGTGGCGATTACGGACCCATGGTGGGTTTCGTGCCTCTATGCCGCGGGTGGACCATGCCGTAGCTAGCTTTGGACGTCGGCCGTTGTCTGTTGAAATGTGGGAGTAGGACGAAGCCCGATATGCGTTACGCACCTGGGAGCGCGGAGAGCCGAGGCGCGTGTCCAAGCATGTGCACGTTCGGGCATTATCCGTACCGCGTGTGAATCTTGATGGCCGTCACGTTGCGGTTGGGCGGGGCCAGCCTTGGAGGGCCGCAACCATTCGTCCGCAGCAGCTATGCACGCAAGTTTGGCATGGCCGTGGCAGCGCGCACTGCAGTCCGAAGGACCGAATCGCGTCACCGGCAACACATGCCGTACATTAATCCTGTAAAACACATGTACAACAGAATGGCATGCTTGACCAAAGGAAACCCGCAGTGCCCTCCTAGCACGGTAACCCGCTCCGGTGTGCAACGCCTACTCCCCGCAAGGCCGGCCCAGTCACGTCAAGGGTGGCGGCCTAACGTGCGCTAGCTCCGCCCGTGTTACGGCGTCCCAATGGCCAT
The DNA here is from genome assembly GCA_001584585.1 of Gonium pectorale. Taxonomy (NCBI): domain Eukaryota; kingdom Viridiplantae; phylum Chlorophyta; class Chlorophyceae; order Chlamydomonadales; family Volvocaceae; genus Gonium; species Gonium pectorale. Next base: position 2,232,808 of record LSYV01000002.1, read on the forward strand.
TACGGCACAGCTACGCCAGGCCCGCCACCGCCAAAGGGCTGGACACACCTGCCCCGGCGGAGCGGGGCGGCTCCTTACGGCTGCAGCTCCTGGCGCAAGTAAAGCCACAACGGCCCAACGCCCTGCATCCGCCCCTGCAGCAGCCCTTGTGCGCCTCCACGAGACCACGGCCGAAAGGCCGAAAATGGCTGGACACACCGTGCGCTACTCCTCAACCGGCAACACACAGCGCCGCGACGTATTGACTCCGCCTCTCCACTTTGCGCCAGCCCTGGCTGCTCTGGTTATAACATAGAGAACCCTTCAGAGAAAAATGGTGCCTCTGTATTTTTGCAAGGACCACCAAGGGCTGGCGCGCCCCCCTGGGGAGAATACGACTACCGCTGCTCTCCCGAGATGGCCGGGCCGCTCCCAGCCTCCGCGGCCCCCGGTCGCCTGCCCCCAAGCATCGTACGCCCTCACACTGGCCGCGGACCCCCCAAGCGCACTTCCCTGCGGTGGCCGTGGCGACACGGCCGGGCGCGACGCGGCTGTTGATCAGCTCTGCGTGACTTGATGGCATGAACGGCGCACTTGTTCAGCGCACCGCCGCTGCCGGATGACGCCGGATGTATGCGGCGGCCCTGGCGCAGCGTGCCGGAACGGCCTCCGGCCACCGCACCCCCGCCCTGGCACCAGCGGCCCCCATACCCGTGGGGGCGCCCCCGCTACACGCCGTGGTCACCCCACCCCCATGATGGAGGACACGCGCATCCATAGCCCTTCCGTCGCGTACGCCCCCGCCTACGGCACCCGATACCCCGTTCCTCCATCACCCCCCTCTGCTCCGGCCGGCTAATGCACTGGCGCCCCGCCTTCTCAACCCAGTATAAACCCCTCACCCTCCGCTGGCCAAAACACTGAGCGCGCCCAACTTCGCCCATCGCCCCATGGGCCACCGCTGACTAGGGGGCGCAGGCGCCCAGCCACACGCTCACCGCTCCTCGGGCCTCGCGCCTCGCGCCGCGCGCCCCTCGCCACCCTTCACTCGTCGTCCTCCGCCTGCCGGGGCACCGGCTTATAGTCAAAGTTGTATATGTCAACCTTGCGCCGGATGTCCTCGAGCTCCTGCTCCAGGCTGGGGATCTCGGGCTGCGGAGTCTGCCCCCGGCCCCGCCTGCCAGGCCCGCTGCTCCCGGAGCCGGCGCCGCCATCTTCCAGGCCGTACCGTCGCCGCATGCGCTCTAGTGGATCCATCTCCTCGACCATGTCCAGCCCGCGACTGGCGCCCTGGCGTCGTGTGAAAAGAGGAGGGTTGCGAGCGTGAAGGTGAAGGGAGGGGCTGGCAGTTTCGTCGCGGAGCGAGATGGGTGGGTTGGTCGGGCGGTGGCGGAGCGAAGCGCTCCATTGGGATGGCCGTGGAAGCACCCGACTACCTATGGGGATTCCTAAAATATTGAGGCTGTCCATGCGCTGGCGTGATAAGCGATGCTGGTGGGGGACGGGTTCGACACGCGTACCCACGCACCCGTAGCTGCCGCTTGCTGTCCACGAGCTGCGCCAGGCCCCACCAGCCCCCTATCATGAATAGCATGAAGGGAGCAGCGTATGCGACGAGGCTAGAACGCTGGCGCGTCATCGGAGTCGGCGTGTCGGGATTGCAGTATGCTGTCTCACGGGTCGTTGAGGTGGTGCTAAGCCATATCAAGTCCTTGTGCTTCACTTACTGTAGCCATAAAAACGCACGGCGAAAGCGTGCGGCGTACGGGTGTTGCACAGAGCAGCTCTGGAGTGGCGAGGCTGCAGACCAAACGGGCTATGAACTGAACGCTAGTAGTCGTTAATAAACAATACTGACACCGGCCGCATACACGACCAAACAAGGGTCAAACAGCAGTTGAACCCAAGCCGCTGAATGGCCACTAAAACGCTGATAGCCATATTGACTCGTCTGTATTAGACCACGCCCTATCATCTTATCAGTATCTCGTAATAGTCGATCATCATGGCGATGGCCGCAGCCCCGGCCGAGCGGCCGCAAAGCGTGTGGAAGCTCGTACTCGTAGCACTGCTGGCGCTTGCTTGGTAGGAGAGGCATTCCGGAGATGCAGTCCCGCGTGGGCACCCGGCAGCCCTCCCACGTGCTCACCCTCCTACCCTGCCCGTCACCACCCCTTTGCCTATCAAAACCGCTGCCACAGCGGCTTCCTGACTATGAACTTCCATCATGTGAGTCCATAGGGCGTGTTCAGGACCCCTCCAGCATGCTGGCTGCACGAAAGCCGGCCGGGGTGTTGGGAAGGGGGAGTACCAGGGGCTACACAGTGCCCCACCGTTCGCCAGGGTACAGCGCGAGGAGGCACTGGAGGGCATGGAGCCTGCCACAGCATCCATTAGTGGTGTGAGAGCCGTTCGGCCCCTCCTCTGCTTCTTGACAGGGGGCGTACCCCATGGGGCCGTCCCCTTCCGCAATGCGAGACTGCCCCTGCAGCCCTTTGACAACCTGTTCCGGGCGCACCCTCACCCCGGCCACAGATCCTGCGGACAACCCACATCCACATCACCCTGTCGCACCACCACAAGACGACCGCCTTCTGTGCCTTTGCCGGCGGCTGCAAGCAGGACGGCACCGTTGCAGTAGCAGCCGACGCAGGTGGGGGCGTGAAGCGATAACGCTTCCCAGTCGGTAGCAATGGGCAAGGGCGGGACCGCAGCGGCAGCCGGCAGCCAGGCGGCCGGCTTGGGGGTCGAAGGCGGTGCAGAGGTTCGCGGCCAGGGCCCCAAAAAATGCGGGCCCCTTCGTCCCACACGAGAACCTCGCCGTATCTTGTGCTGGCCGTCAGGTCAAGGGATTAACGGGCGAATCTGGTTCGCGCATGCGCCCCTTCAATCCCTCGCGCGATGCAGACCGTGTTGGCAAGGCCGTATGGGCCTTGATGCTTGTTCTGCCCGACCGGATACTCCAAACCGGTTTCTGTCCTCGTTGCCCAGTTCACCCCGCAGACAAGTCCGTGCAGGCCCACGAGCCGCAGTCCACAGAAGAGCCGCACGTCACTACGGGCGCGCAGGTCGCCAAGGGCGCGCAGGCCGCAAAGCCCCAGCAGGCCGCAAAGCCCCAGCAAGCTGCAAAGCCCCAGCACGCTGCAAAGCCCCAGCAGGCCGCAAAGCCCCAGCAAGCCACAAAGCCCCAGCAGGCCGCAAAAGGCGCGCAGGCCGCAAAGCCCCAGCAGGCCACAAAGGGCGCGCAGGCCGCGAAGATCCAGCAGGCCGCCAGGGACCCAGCGGCCGTCAAGGCGGCCGAGGCGGCGGCCTTGGCCAAGGAGGAGGCCAAGGCGGCGGAGGAGGCCAAGAATCTCGAGAGAAGCGTCATGACGGAGAAGGCCATGATGGCACGCGTGTGTGGATCGCCCGCCATAGACGGGTGAGGACGGCTGGGATTGGGGGCCAGAGGTGAGGGGTGGGGGTACCGCGGCGTCCGTGCGACGTGCCGGACCGCACCGCATGCGCGCATCTCCCGCGGTGGCCGGGCTAGGCGCTGGCCGGGAGGGTCGTGCCGACCTCTGACACCTGAGGGCAGTAGCAGCAGAGGGCATACGGCGCGGAGGGGAGGGGCTAGTCCCCACCACCCATGCAGGCGACCCCACCCAGCCCCATGCATCCCACGCCCCTCCGCCGACCCCGCCCGCATGCAGCTACTCCCATGTGGTGCCCAAGTGCCTGGAGGACTCCCCCACCGCCAAGTGGTGGGCCGAGTACTACAAGGGCGGCGGCAAGCAGGCGGACCTGGTGGTGCACATTGAGAAGCAGGCCGACTACGACGGCCTGGCCGTGTGAGCTGGGGTAGGGGTGGGGGGAGGGTAGGGTAGGGTAGCTTCGGGGGACCGGATCGCGCGGCTTGGGAGTGGGCGGAGAAGCGGGGGGCGGAGCGGGTGCTGGGCAGGGGCTGGACTGGGGTCGTGTTTTGGGGTTTGGAGGCAGGTGCTCCCAGGGCTAAGCGAGCAGGGCGCCTGGTATCACATATGGAGTTAGTACCGCATCTGGGTTCGGGCTCGCGACCGGTCCGTATGTATAGGGTCCGATGCGGTGCGTCTGTACGGAGGGCGCGCCGCTGTTGCGGCCTACGCCGGCGATGTGTTGGTTTGATAAGGGAGCCGGCCGGAAGGCTCGCGAGCAAGGCGGCGCCCCGGCAAGGACGCTACGCGACGTCCTCGGTCTTTGGCTGCTTGCGCTCAGTTTTTCAATTGCCCGCCGCGCGCAGGTACTGGGGCATCAACAACAAGAAAAAGACGGTCGAGGAGTGCGCAGAGCACTGCAAGAAGCACATGCCCAACACCATCGACGGTGCGTTTGTCGGTTGGCAACGGGGCCGCCGCGGCGCCGGGTCAACAGCATGTCTCCGCATGCATTCGCCCGCGCCCGCGCTTCCGCCTCCCGCGAAGCCAGGGCGTACACCTGCGCGCCGCTGGCTGTCGGCGCTCGTTGGCACACACCACAACCAAGCGTCCAGCCCGTTTCGCGTGCTGCCATTAGCGGCCTGTCATTAAATTGCATCCGGCCCCACATCCACCGTCGTCGCGCAGGCCCGTTCAAGGCGCTGCCCTGCAACGCCTTTGCCTTCTGCCCGGACGAAGTGTGCTTTGAGCCCGACGCACACCACCACACCAAGGGCGACTGCTGGCTCAAGTTCACCGAGGGCCCCGCCGCGCCGGAGGTGGGCACTGGGCAGGGCGTCGGGGCGTAAGCGAGTTGCCCGAGGACTGCGGGGCTGGTGTTTCCAATGTCACGGTCGTGCGGGGCTGAACAAACGACGCAGGAGTAGGTAATGAGCTGTGTGACAAACGAGGGGCCACTGCTTTATTGGCCATGTGTCTGGCTGGTCGTGCGCCCCGAATGCCCGCGCTGCCGCTGGTTCCGCTCCCAACGACCGCAGTACAGTAGAGCCTTGGGGCTGGCTGCCTGGCGTGTTCGCCCTTGAACTTGGGTCACTCCAGCTGGTTGGCTAGCTTTCATCACCTATGCCGACAAAGGCCTGGCCCCCCTAGCCCCCCTAGCCCCGGCTCTCCAACTCACAGTGCCGCCTATCTTCCGGTCACCCTCCCCCCTTCACACACACACACACACACACGCGCGCGCGCGGCGATTGCAACACGCTGTTACGCATAGTTTCCATCGATCATTTGGGTAGAAGACGCGCCCGGCACTCGCCTCATTCCCCCGCCCGCCCGGCCGCCCGCAGGTCAACATGCGAGGCGTCCTGCCAGACAGCTACCGGCGGCGGCACCCCACTGCGCCCAACGCGGTGCAGTGGCAGTCGGGGGTGCTGCTGCCGCCCGGCGTCAAAATGACCAACGGGACGTGGGGCCCGCGCTGGACCTGGTGAGCGTGGCTCAGGAGAGGCCCTCGGCGCGCGCGGGGAGTGTGGGGCGCTTGCGGCGGTCCCCAACACGGTTGCGCACGAGGATCAAGACGAGTCGCTCTTGCGGAGTAGGCACGGCGCGCGTGAAACCGGTACTACGCATATAACGTGTCGCGCGCGATTGCGATTTGTGAGCGGGGTACTGAACGGTGGATGCAGCGTGGGGGGCGTGCCTGTGCGTGCCTTTCCTGGCAGCGTGCGCGAATAGCGGGGCCCGTGCTTGTACGTACGTGCCCACTGCTGGGATTTTTCCTCTCGCGCTGATTACTTTTTACTCGGGATGGCCGGGAGCGGGGGCCGGTTGGAGGAGAGGGCGGCCGTCGCTTGGTGTGTGTATTCGATATGCTCGTAAAGATCCATGCGTAACTGTGTGCTATAGGCAGGCGAGCAAGCAGAAAACATCCTAACCGGCAACACATCCGGCACCTTGGGGTGTGTGTGTGCGTGTGACCGGGAGCACGGGGTCACCGGTGTCTAGACGCACGGGTAGGGGTGGCTGCTCGTATCCACTTGTGACCGTGCGAGCCGGTGTCCTGGCTCTGCTGGGCATCGCTTGCTCGCGTGCGAAGCGCAAAACCTCGGTGTGCGGTGTCGGTCGCTGAGGCAGGCTGCGTGTACGGTATGCGCCTGCTAGCGCACCCACTCCCACCCGCCGTACCTCGGCACACGGGTCGGTAGACCGCCAGCGCCGCCGGTACAGGCGTTCCGCCAGGGATGGCGTCGCCGGTGTCGTTTGTGGAGAGGTCTAAGGGGGCCTTCTAGTGCAAAAGTTGGATGTGAGCACTGCCAAGGAGGTCATGTAAACATTAACATCACGCTTCCGCCTGCTCACGCTTTGTGTCCGACACCGACGTCGCCCGCGGGCATGTCAGGCAACCCCCTCCCATTCACGGCGGAGCAACCACCCAGCGTACGTCCGTAGAGGTGTGGTGTGGCTCCCCAATTGCAGTGTTTCCTTTCTTCACCAAGCACAACAGCACCAGCTGCGGGGCCGGTGCTCATGGTCACAATGTAAGTGCGTCTCTCACACCCTTCGAGTTCAGCGACTTCTCACCCCGGCCACTTCGCGCAATTTAGAGATCCGTATCCCACCCATCCCAGCCATTTACTTGCTTCGCAGCGCCCTTCCTAAGCCGTCCGCAATCAATCAATGCAGTGCTGCGACGCCGGCGCAAGTAACGCGGCGGCCCCAATACGCCACTCTGTTCCCGTACAGCGTAGGGAGTACACTGGTCGAAGCCGGCGCCATGCTTTCAGCAGGAAACGTGCGGTCACGGCGACGCGCGCACGTGACAGGGAATAAAGATGCAGTTTACTTGTGATGCACAGAGTACGGCAGCTCACGCAGTACAACACAGGCGTACAGCCCATCCCACGCAACACACAACCCAACAGTTCACCCGGCCGGTAAGGGGACCGGTTGCGCGGGGCGCGCGCCGCCTCTGCGCGTGTCAGTATCAAGTTCGTGCCCACAGCTGACAGTGCAACCCACACCCGACGAGGTCGAGATCACGGTAAGGTGCCGTCCCTCAGCCCAGTGCCGCAACCCTCCAGTGCGTCTGTGTCCCCCCCACCCCCCGATCTATCCACGCTGGCGCCTTGCCGCACTCCCATTGGGCACTCACGAGCTGCGCCCCTCGCCGCCGGCCCCCGCCACCGGGATCATCCTGCCGTCCGACGGCCCCGCCTGGGGCCCTAACCCCGCCGCCGATGGCGATGCCCCTGCCGGCAGGGCCCCCTCCGGGAACACCGAGCCCCTCGAGCCCCGCCGCGGCTGGGGCGCGGGTGAGTCGTCGCCCTCGTCTGGCGCCCTCCCTTTCCCCCTACCTCCAGGCGGCGACGGCGGCGTCGGCCCCGAGAACCAAGGCCCCGCGCCGCCCTGCGCCGACGCGGCTCCATATGACGCGCCGAGCTCGTTGCCCGCCGGCGGCCCGCGCCCCTGGCTAGCGCCTAGTGCCAGCTCACGGCTACTCTCCTGCCCCTGCCCCTGCCCTTGCTGCGCCTGTTGTTGCGGCGGTGAGTGCGGTTGTGCTTGTTGACTTGCAAGCCGCCCATCGATCACTGCCGCAACGGGGATGCTGTCCAGACCAACGTTGCCGCCTGCGCTGCTGGCTTCCGCCGGCGGCGCCGGCGGCGCCACCGCCGCTGCCGCCAGGCGCGCCGAGCGCCTGCCGCTGCGGCCCGCGCTGGCAGCGCCCCCCCGTGGCGACGCTGCCGCCGCCGCTGCCACCGACTCGGCGTCGCCGCAGGCCGCCGATTCCGCAGCGCCGCCCCCCGACGGCGGCCGGTCGGGCGTGTGCGGCAGCGCGGGCCCCGCGTAGTGCAGGTGCGTCGTGAGCTGCGCCTCCACGAGCGCCACCGTAAGGGGGATGTCGATGACGGGGATACCAGGGATGGGCACCCCCGGCAGCGGCCGGTCCACCACCACGCCCGTCTGCGGGGCGGAGGGACCCGGACGAGTGGGCAAAACACACACACACACACATTGTTTTGTCTTGCATAGAACTGTTTTGAGCATACTGTAACGCATACATAACACACACAGCGTCGGCCCGGAGATGTAACACCACACACACATTGTTGGGTCGGGCGCGATAGGGCGTTCACGGGCTGCCGGCAAGGATGCCTTTGCTAGCTACCTCTTAAACCTGTTTTCTGCGCTTCGTACATGACACGCACGCACACACACCCCTTGCACGGTTTCTGCATGCCTGCCTGTCTCACACTGTCATGCATAGATCTTCTAGATCATATAGAACACACCCCTGCACGGTACTCCAGGACACCCGAGGAAGCCTTTCCTCCGCGGGCGGTTGGAGAAGACAAGAAAGCTATCCCACCCGGCCCCTCCCAGCCGCTCCCGCCGTAGCCCGTACCCACCACGAGTCCCGGCGGCGGCCCGCGCGAGTCCCCCGCCCCCGCCACCGCCGCCAGCTGCAAGGGGCCGCTCTGCGCCAGGTAGGAGGCCTTGAGCTGGCGGATGAGGCGGTAGGCGATGGCCGAGTGCGCCAGCGCTAATATGACGGCCGCCGCCATCAGGTACACAATGAAGGCCAGAACAAGCAGCACCAGGAGCGCCAGCCACGTGACCGCGAAGCCTGCGGAGTGAGGGGATCAGGAGAATAAAAGGCGTCCTCACTAGAGAAGCCTGAGGCGCATGCCATTCCGATCCGTCCCGAGCGCGGAATGGGCAGGGGTGGGATTCAGCCGGGCTGTGGGCAAGCTGGGCGATGACGCGGGAGGAGGGGGGCGGTCCGTGGGGCCCAGGGATGGGACACGGGGGAAGGCGCGGCGCCGAGACGGGACTAGGGGAGGGTCGGAAGGGGGCCGAGGGGACTTCGTGGGGGGGGGGGTTGAAGGGAAAGGAGAATTAACACCGACGAGCTGGGCGCCAGCAGCGTAAGTCCCGTCCGGCGGCCAAGCCGGTCCTTGCCTCGTTTGCGTCGGGGGGGGGGGAGGCGAGCGACGGGTGAGCGGGGGCCGCTGTTGGGGCGGGCGGGCTGAACAGGCTACATGTTCGGCAGGTCCCCTTGTCCTCCACCTAGGTACAACCATCCCGGGTTTAAGGCTCTACCTATATTGAGCCGGTGTAGGGCGCAGCAGCCGCAGCTCTCGCTGGAGGGGATGTCGGAGTGGGGCGTGCGGTAGCAGCAGGCGCGGGGGTAGGGCCACTGCAGCGTCACAACCAGGCCTGCGTGGGGAGTGGGGGGAGGCGCGTCGAGAGAGGCGGAGGGCCGCCCTCATGTGGCAGTGCGGGCAACGACGATAGCGCCAGGGGGGATGAGATTACCAGGCGGAACTCTACACGGCCCGCTGGAAATGGAGCTCGCGTTAGTTTCGCTGGGTATGTGGGGCCAAGGTTGACCAGGTGGCGCGGTGTTCACACGCCGACGATGGGTACACCGTGTACGGGCCGCGCCGCTCCCCTGGTCCCGGCCTGTGCCGCTTGGGCCGCCACGACTCACCCACGACACATGTGCTGACGCTGCTGAAGACGAAGAGCCCGAACATGGAGTAGAGCGCCAGTGCACCGGTCACACGCCCGGGGTCGGAGGAGGAATCCCCGCTGCTGGTGCTATTGCGCTGTAGCCGCCGGCCATGCCCCAGTTCTCCAAGTGCCCCATAATCATGCCTAGCAGCGGCAACGGCGCAGAAGATGCTGACCAGGAGAAGAAGCTGCGTCGCACATAGCGACTGGCCGCGAGCCCTACGACTGCTCCCCACCATGCATCTATGAGTACTCATGCTAGCAAATTCTAGTTGAAGGACTTCGTGGAGTTACCGTCGTGAGGGGTGGCGAACTTTCTGTTTAAGGCCCATATGTATTGTAGGAAGCCCAATTTGAACCAGAGAGAGCGACTGGCATACCACCCTGTAAGTAGGAACAGTCGGTAATAAGGCAACTGACCGATTTGCCGTAGGACGTCAAACTTGCCTTCGTCCGTTACAGCCGTTCCAGCAATGTCATTATTAACCTGTTACCTGTTACATTAATGAGCGTGGCGCTGCTTGCGCTGACTCCCTTCACGACACGCTACAGAGGAACAGAGCGATTGCATTGTATAGATAACCCCAAGCGCTTCGATGTTTGCCGGTTAGTCACTGCGCCGCGACTCCTTCCGTTTCCGGCAGGACACTCGTCTTCCAGCCCACTAGCTTCAGATGCCAGCTTCTACTGCGCATCTGTCCACGGGCAGAGGGTGGAGCTGCAGCGGTCACCCCGATGGCGCGGCCTCGCGGAGGTGTAGAGCGCGCAACCCCCCCGCCGCCGCCGCCGGGGCGCTGGCAAGCCCTGGCCATGCGCGACGCAGGTTCCCCGCGCAGCAAGCGGCGTCCCAAACGCGGAGTGCAATCGTCGCATCCGCTGCAGGCCGGCGAGGGCGCTCGGGGACTTCATCTGCGCCCGAGCCCGACCAGCTGCCAGCAGAGCCTTTCGACAGGCCCGCGGCGCGGCGGCCCAATGCCACGGCTGGCCCGGCACCGCCAGCCCCAGAAAGGAGCACCAGCACAGCAGCCCCCGGCAAGCGGCCCCAGTTCGGTCCACAGCCTCCTCCGCCCCAGCCCGTCGTAGGCCCCGCCACCGGCGCCCCGGCACCCGCGTTGGCGGCGGCGTCTGCAGCGGCCCCAGACGAAGCACCCGCCGCGCCCAAGCGACGCGGGCGGCCACCGAAGCCCAAAGCCGATGCGCCTTCCGGCCCCTCCACCGAGCCGCAGCCGCCCGCTCCAGCGTCGGCTCCTTCCAAGGGCGACGCCGCTCGGCAGCCCTTCGGCCCGGCACCGCCGCCGCCACCGCCGCCTCCGCCGGCGGCCGCCGCCGCCGAGGCCCCGTCGTTCCCCATGGAGCTGCCCTTCCTTCCCGACGATCCCAGCCAGCTCAACATGGACGACATCCTCAACCTGCCCTTGCCCGACCCACGGGTCGGCGAGACCTTCCGCCTCGGCGGCGACCTCGAGGACCTCGTCGCCTCCGCCGCAGCAGCGGCTGCCGCTGACGCAGTCGGCGGCGCCGCCAGCGTC
>LSYV01000002.1:2244539-2260596 GCA_001584585.1 Gonium pectorale
ATAGCGCTGGCCACAAAGGTGGACGCAGCGCGCTACATCGAACGGGCCTTTGAGCGAGCCAGGCGGGGCCTGGAGCCGACGCCGGACCCGATGGCCAGCGGGGGTGAGGACGACGAGCTGGATCTGGAGGCGGCAGCGGAGGCGCGGCCGGCGCCGGCGGAGGCGGGGCCGCGGCAGGCGGCGGCACCGGAGGCGGGACCTAGCAGCGTGTCCGATGGCAGCGGCGGGGCCGGCGGGACTGCTGCCGCCGTGTCCGCCACGTCGATGTCTCGCCGGCCGGTGCATGCCGACGTCAGCCACGGTGGCCGCGGCGGCAGCGGCGAGGGGGTCAGCGCGGTGCCAGCGGGCGCGGCCGCGGTGGCGGCGGCGCTGACGGTCCCCGCGCCTCCCTCCTCCGCATCGGGCGTGTACGTGGACTGGGAGGCCGAGGACGAGTTCAGCAGCCCACCAACCCCAACAGCCGTAGCAGCAGCTGCCTCCCCCTCCGCACCCGTCACCGACTCCGACGCTAGTCCCGGCCGCGCCCACGGTGCCGGCTCGCCGCCGCCGGAGGCGGAGGCGGAGGTGGAGGACGAGGCCGCCGCGCAGCGGCGCATTGCGCTGCTGGTTGAGCTGCTGGCCGCCTCGGGCGCGGAGCTGGAGGCGCGGCTGGAAGCGGCGGCGCCTCACGTGGACGAGCAGATGCTGGCGCTGCTGCAGGCGCGCTACGCCACGGCGCTGCGGCTGCGGCAAGAGCCCGCCGCCGCCGAGCGCATCGCCTCGCTCTACCGCGCGCTGCGCTACCTGCTGCAGCGCCGCACCTCAACGCCCTCCGAGCGGCTGCTGGACGAGGTGCTGGACCTGCTGGCCGACACCGAGGCGCAGCCGGACCCGGCGCGCCGCCGAGGCGACGCCGCGGCGCGGCTGCGCAGCGCCTTCACGGGCGGCATGCTCGAGGTGGACGTGTTCACGGCAGCGGCGGCGCTGGCGGAGTCGCGGGAGGCGGCGGCGGCGGCGCTGGCGGGCGGTGAGCAGGTGCCGATCGAGGCGTTCAAGGCCGAGGCGATGGCTCTGCTTGGGCACGCGAAGCGGGTGCAGGCGGAGACGGAGGAGGCGGTGGCGGCGGTGGAGGAGCAGGTGGCGGAGCTGCGGGAGGCCGACCCGGCCGCGCTGGCGGGGCGAGAATGGGCTGGGCGGATGCAGCAGCTGGAGCTGGCGCGGCGCGCGCTGGCGGAGCGGAGCGGCAGCATCGCGGCGCTGGAGGAGGTGCTGCTGCTGACGCGGGCGATAGAGCTGCAGATGCTCACGGGGCGCCTGGGGGAGTGAGCGGCGCCCGGGGGCGGGGAACGGGGACGGTGGGGGGGAGGGGGGCAGGGATCGTAGAGGCGGGTTGAAGAGGCGCCTGTAGAGGGAGACGCGGATGGCGCCGAAGCGGTGGGTGGTGGTGTGGGAGGGGGTTTGCCTGGGGCGCAGGACAGGAAGGCGGCTGCGGTGAGGCCAGGTGCTGTCGCTGTGGCCCGCGGCGGCAGCGACAACGGCGGCGGTTGTGGCCCGGCAGAGGCTGCCCAGAGGTGTGCTTGCACCTTGAAAGCGGCGAGCATAGGTACCAAAGCACCCGCCCCGGAGCTGGGCCAGGGGCCCGGGCCAGGGCTGGTCAACCACACAGCGCGCCGACACCACGGCGGCGGGAAGGACCCACAGGCTGCTGGGATGGGGCCTTTGGGTGGCAGTGGCGGCGGGTGGTCTGGCGCACGGAGGGAGGGCACGAGGCGGTCCGAAGCGCGGTGGCCGCCTGCGGTCTGCTCCGCTTGAGCGTGGTGCGAATTGCGGCATGTGTCCGCGGTGCGGTGCGGTGCGGTGCGGTGCGGTGCGGTGCGGTGCGGTGTGGTGCGGTGCGGTGTGGTGCGGTGTGGTGCGGTGCAGCGGCGGCGGCGCCTGCACCCGCAGAAGCAGGAGCAGCAGTGCGGGGTTCCTCGTCGAGAAGCGGGGTGCCAGGCGCCCCCGCCGCCGCGGCCGCCGTGACCCCGCCCTGCGAGAGACGCAGGGCGGTGTGGGTGCAGTTGGCAGTTGGCTGTTGGCTGGCGAGCGGTACGGGGCGGGAACGTGCCCGTGTGCGCATGACTACACCTCGGCAGCGCTCTCGTTGCGCCGCAGCGCAGACCCGAGGCTCGTGGCCCTGCACGCGAAGGAAACCCATTCCTTGCGAGCCTGCTTTCTGTTTGACCGGCTTCATCACTGCGTCTTAAGGATTTTCCAGCTGTGAGGGGTGGACGCGGCTGCTTTCTAGCTGTGAGCGGTGAATGCCGGATTGGTGACCCATGAGTCCGTCATGAGGGGATTGGGAGGCACCCTTCCAAATATAGATGACAATCCCGGTAAAAAAGAGAACCAGAAACGCAATCACGGTGTGATAATCAACAGCAGTGTTCAGTGGTTAGAAGCGCAGTCTAAATGTACGGCAGGCACCGTATGTACGGCAGGCACCGTATCTGTCGTATGGCTGGGAACGCGCACCCAGCACTGGAGGTGGCGACAGGCGTGCTTTGAGATAGGGGCTCGCCGGGCAAGCCCCCTTGCTGAAAGATTACAATGACGCATGCACGAACCGCCAAACAACGCAGCGCTGCGCGCAAAACGACCCAAGCCGAAACGCAAGCGCCTCATACCAACACACGGTTACCAGCGACACCCACAGGCACCGACAGGCACCGGAGGGCAACAGGGAAATGGGGCTGCAAGAGCGGCCTCGGGCTTGCGAACCCACGACTAGCACACTTGCGAACGCAGCCTAGAGACCCCAGTCTGCCAAGCCCTGGTTCAGACCGGCTTGGCAGAAGCACCCGGTCCCTGTCACATGCACAATCATGCACCACACAACCCGCTGCCGAACCTGCACCGGTATCCGGACGTACGCCCGCACGGAGGTGGACCTTCATCGCCCGTGCTCCATGATTTCCGCTATGCTGACCACGGCGCTGTAGCGCCGCCGCGCCGCAGGCTGTGCGCGGCCAGCAGCGACAGATCGACGCCCAGGCTCGACATCTGCTCGTACACCGTCGCTATGATCCCCCGCAGCCGCGTGCCAAACTCCGAATGCCGAAGCGCCGCCAGCTCGCTCCTCCGTAGCATCCCGAAGAAACCCACCGCCAGCCAGCGTGCGTCTTGCCCGCCCGGCCGTCGCGGCCTGCGTCGGTCGGGTCGTCACCTGCACCCGCAGCCAGCCCACAGCGAGCCGCAGCAGGCCCACCGGCAACGGCGCCTTCTGCCGCTGCTGGCGTTGTTGTCCGGCTGCCGCCTGCCACCGCGCAATTTGCGCGGGTCTCGGCTGATTGCTGCTTCCGCAGGGAGTCTGGGTCCCGCTGCCAGCAGTCCACCAGCGCGCTCAAGCCGAGGCGCATCGTACGTGGTTGATGAGCTGTCTGCAACTGCGCTCCCTGCCAAGCTGACCCAGCGCGCTGCCCAGCACCTCCCACCAGAATTGCAGGTCGCCGACCGCCGCGTCCGACAGGGTGACCGCCGCTGGGGGCCGCGGCGATGGGAGAACAGCGCGTCGTACATGCCCTGGAGGAAGGTGTGGCGCCAGCGGCACATGAGGGCGACGAAGGTTACCCGGCCGGTGACAGACTCCAGCTCGTGGCGGTCGACGGGCTCGGTGGCGGCGGCATCCAAGGGGGATCGGACGGCCTGCCCGTAGCGCCGCCAGCTCGGAGGGTATACGAGTTTCCGAGCACAGCGCACTATTGCCGCTAGCCGGCCGTGTCTGTAACGCTTCCTCGCAGGACCCGTAATCATGGGGCCCCGGACCCTTCCCGTGCCTCCCGCTGCCCAGGTGGAGGACGCCACCGCCTCCCTGGCCGCCCACACCGAGGCGGACACGGACGAGCGGCGCCGCGAGCGGACCGCGCTCACCGCCTGGCACTTCGCGGAGAGGCTGCTGGCCGCCATGACCGAGGAGGAGGAACAGGCTGCGACGGTGGCATCTATTCGCGAGACGCTGGACGAGACTGACGAGGATCGGCACATTACCGCGCTGCACCGGGAATGGATGGCTAAGGATGCGTCGTGGCGGCTGAGTGTGCTGCCGGAGGGTATAAGGTGCGGCATGAGGGCAGAGGATGCAGACGGCGGAACATGGGAAAATGGGGAGAGCGTTGTACGATGGCCAGGCCGGTTGCCGTGCGAGACACGCTGTCCTTAGGGCAGGTAAGTGGTGGTGGGTCCCCAAGCGCCGCCCGGCCGCTGCGTCGGTTAGCCGCGCAGTAAGGGCGGCAGTCTGTCCACATGTGCGTTTGAAAGGATGTCAGAAACGCAGAAGGCGTGCGCACGCGTCTGGGCGCGTACCTCCTGTGCTCGGTGTGTGGTTGGTGCACAACGTGTACGGTTTAGGGGCACTGCGCTGCATAGTAAGGCACGAAGGCACGGCACTAAGGGCCATGGTCCTGCGGCCTGAGTACCAAGATAGGCCAGGCCATTCATATAGCCCTCCGTGGAGGGTGGAGCCGGGCTGGTCACGGGGCCCCATGTCGCGTGGACTCGGGCCTTCAGTACCCTTTCGCGCCGCACTCTTGCCCCGTCCACCCCACCCACCACCTCACCATACCTCCGTGTCCCTTTCCTGTCCTCCCCCTGCCCTGCACCGTTCCCCTGCAGGTTTGCCCTAGACTTCGGACTGCTGTCTCTTGAGGCCACGCCGCCCGCGCACGCTGCGGCCGTCGCCGTGGCCTGGGCCCGCCGCTTCATTGGCCTGCGGAGCCCCTCCTGGCCGCCGTCCGTGGAGTCGGTGCTCCCGCTCAACCTGTCCGACCCTTCGGTGCAGCGCCTGAAGTCGGACCTGGACGCCGCCATCAGGAGTGTCGCCTCCGTGCCCCACCTCCGTGCCGCGTGGGGGAAGCGCTTTGCGAGGCTGGGCATGATGACGCACCTAGCACGCCCAGCAGCAGCGCAGTAGGCAGCGACGTGGCGAGGGGCCTATTGCCGCCTCGGGCGGGGCACCCTACGCAAGCCGTCACTCGTCTCGCCCCGGACTCCAGCACCGGCACAGCAGCCCCACGCAAGCGGCCCCAGTACAGTCCACAGCCTCTTCCGCCCCAGCCCGTCGTACGCCCCGCCACGCCGGCACCCGCGTCGGCGGCGGCGTCTGCAGCGCCCCCGGACACCCAGGCGCCCGCCGCTCCCAAGCGACGCGGGCGTCCGCCGAAGCCCAAAGCCGACGCGCCCGCCGGCCCCTCCGCCGAGCCGCAGTCGCCGGCGCCAGCGTCGGCTCCTTCCAGAGCCGACGCCGCTCGCCAGCCTTTCGGCGCCGCATCGCCGCAGCCGCCACCTCCTCCGCCGGCGGCCGCCGCTGCCGCCGAGCCCCCGTACCTCCCCATGGAGCTTCCTTCCTTCCCGACGATCCCAGCCAGCTGAACATGGACGACATGCCCGCTGAACATGGACGACATTCTCAACCTGCCCGTGCCCGACCCTCGTGTCGGTGAGACCTTCCGCCTTGGCGGCGACCTCGACGACCTCATTGCCTCTGCCGCAGCGGCGCGGCTGCGCAGCGCCTTCACGTGCGGCATGCTCAAAGTGGACGTGTTCACGGCGGCGGCGGCACTGGCGGAGTCGCGGGAGGCGGCGGCAGCGCTGGCGGGCGGCGAGCAGGTGCCGATCGAGGCGTTCAAGGCTGAGGCGATGGCGCTGCTTGGACATGCGACGCGGGTGCGACCCAGCCGCGCTGGCGGGGCGAGAATGGGCTGGGCAGATGCAGCAGGCTTCAGCTGGCGCGGCGCGGCGCTGGCGGAGCGGAGCGGCAGCATCGCGGCGCTGGAGGAGGTGCTGCTGCTGACGCGGGCGGTAGAGCTGCAGATGCTCACGGGGCGCCTGGGGGAGTGAGCGGCGCCCGGGGGCGGGGAACGGGGACGGTGGGGGGGAGGCGGGAGGATTGTAGGTGCGGCCTGCAGATGCGGCATGTAGAGGCACATGTGGGGAGGACGGAGTTGATGGGGATGAAGCGGAGTGGTGGTGGTGGTGGTGGTGGTGGTGGTGGTGGTGGTGGTGGTGGTGGTGGTGGTGGCGGTGGTGGCGGTGGCGGTGACGGTGGCGGTGGCGGTGTGTGGGAGGAGATGCCTGGGGCGCGGGGCAGGAAGGCGGCTGCGGTGAGGCCAGGTGCTGCTCTCGTTAGCCCGCGGCGGCAGCGACAACGGCGGCGGTTGTGGCCCGTCAGAGGCTGCCCAGAGGTGTGCTTGCACTGTGAACGCGGCGAGCATAGGTACCAAAGCACCCGCCCCAGAGCCGGAGCCGTGCAAGGATCTGGGGCCGGCCAGCCGCACGGCGCGCTGGAGGCCCGCTGTGTTCCGCGTGGCGCCCACAGCCCGGCGGCGAAACGGACCCACAGGCTGCTGGGATGGGGAGCTTGGGGTGGCAGTGGCGGCGGGTGGTATGGAGCATGGAGGGAGGAGTTGAGGCGGTCCGCAGGCCAGTGTCTGATGCCTGCCGTCTGTCGCCCTTGAGCGGCGGTTCGTGTGCTGCGGTGCAGTGTAGCGGTGCCGGTGGTGCCTGCATCCGCAGAAGCAGTGGGGTGGGGGATCTGCCTCTGGAAGCGGGGGTAGGTGGGTGCGTGCAAGGGAGGCGCCTGCCGGGGCTCCATGACGCCACCATGCGAGAGTGGCAGAGGGTTGTGGGGGCAGTTGGCTGGGGCTGGCGAGCGGTACGGGGCGGGTACGCGGGGCGGGTGCGCGCCCGAGCATACCCCAACAGGCTCAGGCCTCCACCGCAGGGGGGACTTGAGGCTCGTGGCCCTGCACTGTCGACCCATCGCCCTTGAAAGGAAGGAATGCCAGGAGGGTATCGTGACGATTCCCGCGAGGACGGAGCTTTACAGGGCATCACCCCCGCGCCCCCGACCGCCCCCGCGCCGTGCGCCTGTCGTTGCGCCGCGTCATCGCCGCAAGGCTGCCGTACCGAATGCCGTACGTGCCCCGCAGCGCCCAGCGCGTCGCGCCTCCCACCAGCCCGGACTGCGCGGGCCGTCGCAGTGTCGCTGCCCCGCCCCGCCCCGCCCTGGGCACTGGCACACGTAACCCCCCTTTCAACCCAGATTTGCGCCGCTTTACGCTAGCGAAGAGCCGAAGACAGACCAATCTGTAGCATCGGAACTGGAGGACGGGACCCAGGGCACCCTGGAGACGCGAGGCGAGTATTGAGCAAGGCCATCGCAACTGGGCCGCATAGGAGACAGCAGCCAGGGCGCTCTCTAGAGGCGTCGCCTACAGCAATCGTACACGCAAATCAGCGAGGGTCTGCTGCCTCCTTGGCTTCGTCGTGGGCGCTAGAACCGTCTAGCTGTTAGGCGTGGACACGGCTTCCTTTCTAGCTGTGAGATGTGAGCTGTGAGCGGTGAATGCCGGAGTGATGACCCACGGGTCCGTCGTGCGTGAGGAGGACGTGAGGAGCTCTGCCATGTTAAGATGCAACCCTGCTATAATGATCAACCTTAAATGCATGGCTTGTAGCAAGCGACGGCGGCAGCGGTGTACAGTGGTTTTGAAGCGCACTCCAAATGTACGGTAGATACCGTAGCGTTACGCTCAATTCGCGACACCGGATTCGTGAGGCCCCAAGATCGCAATTCTCTTTACACCAAGCAACGCCGGGATTCGTGAAAGCGGTCTCAGGACTGCAGCCAGCATGTTCCCTTGCTACGGATTCGTGCTGGCTGCCGCCGCACCCACCACCCCTTCACACCAGCCGAAAAAAAAACCAGCCGAAACGCCACAACATCCACTCACGCACGCACGATGCTATCAGAGGCCATTCCGTCAACAATAGTCCCTGCACAATGGATCTTCATGGGCGTGTCTGCAGCGCAACTCCCCCTTCCTGGAAACATGAAGCGCGCGTTATGGTGATAGGCCGTAGAGGGGTTCGTGACGGCCGACACGCACGCAGCCCCATACAATATTGACCCCTGCCACCGGATCTATGAATTTCACGAATCCGGTGTCGGGAATCGAGCGTGACGCTACGGTACCGTATTCACCGTAACTATCACTGGACTATAAGTAAGCACTGGAGGTCGGCGACAGGCGTGCCGACGAACAAGTGCGTGCCGCATCCATCAGCGCACAGCACGCAAGATGGCCAGATGGATAGGATGCTGGCGGAGCATCCGCACAACGAATGCCTGTGCGGTGCGCCTTGGGCGCGCCGTGAAACACCATCAACCGAAGGGCACCGCTTGGAAGACGGAACAGCTGCACACATGGCAACGCGCTGTAATGCGCCGTGGAACTGCTTTGGATGGGGTCGATGCCCCCTTTGCCGTGCGGATTTAAGTTCGCATCTCCACTGAAGAACACAGGCTCACTAAGCACGAACACGCACAGACACACACATACACACCGTATGGGTACGAGTGCGTCACTCATGTTGGGGGTCCCCGTTCCGGCTTGCAAGTGTTATCACTGCCTCGCCCCTGGGCTGGCCTGGGGCGCAACCAAGACGCGCCAATGCACTCACAGTAAGCGCTGCTTCCCTACACGGCAAAGCCACATACGGGCGAAATAAACAACACAGAAACACAAATAAAGCGCGCAGAGGGGCGCTGCGTGCCCCACAGCTATTTTGCTCAAGCCGTGACAGTCTGACCAAGGACGATGTATGCGCCACCACGTGCCATATAACAACCGAATGCCTCACACCTAGACAACGAACAGGGAGTCACCCTTGCCCCGGGAGGAGTCCAAAACGCGTGCATCATACCGCACACAAGCTTCGGGGGAATAGGGGGACCTGGGAAAACATGATGGACCGGATGCCAGTCACCCAGCGGTGTCTCCTCAACAGAGAGCGCACCGCACGGGCACGCGCCCGACCTGCCTGCCCATGCGTAGGGATCCCGACCTGGCGTCTCCCGATAGGAGCATGGCACCGGCTGTCTTCGCAGATATATTCGGCATGGAACCCGACAGAGAGCCTGGCAGAGACATAAACACACACAGTGGGCGGTAATATACCGCACCACGCTACCACACAATCCCGCATCACTGCGCTCAGCCACCACACAGACACACACGCACACATCGCGTGAGCCAACGCCATCATGCACTGCACCGCGCAATCCAACTATGAGGGCAGCTCCCCCGATTCCCCCGCCGATTCCAGGACGCAGGGCCGGCTCCATGGATTGCTATGTCGCACGCGCAGGTCATCTTTGAGAATACACACGCATAACTGCAACTTGATACGATATCATAGTGGCAACATGCACGGTCACTGAAATCGGACCCAAACGTGCAAGGGCATCAACATGCACTTGAAGTGCACATTAACATAATGAGGGAAAGCCCGGGAGCGCTGGAAAGGAACCCGTGAAAGGACAACTAGAGAGCATTACTTCACACGCGCCGTGACGCGCCTGTTTGTGCAGCCAGGAGACTCACCGTACGGGCAGCCGTACTAAAGTTCCGTATGACAGAAGTTTCGGAGGCGCATGCGCCAGCGTTGACTTGTTCATACCCTTCGCGTACGCACATTCTTCATTCACATAGTCCTTCGCCGTGTTGGAGGTAGGTCGCAAGCCGAACCCAGCCTCGATGGCGGCAATGCGGGGATCGCATAGCGCGGGTGCTAACTAAGAAACGCGTCAGCAGAGGGCATCTTCTCCACCCTACAACCTTGAAACCTTCCAGTAAACAGGGTGCCAAGCAAGTAACACATTGTCTGCCCCCAGTTTCCGGTTTTCTGCTACCGGTAGGGTCACGCCAATGGCGGCGACAGCGCCCCGGCGAGCTCAGAACGGGGGCAAAGCCCACTCATGTCAAACAGAAAGTCGCGTGGTCAGTAAGTGCGCTGGGACCGGCCGCGTAGCAGAGGCAAAGCATGCGTGTGTGTGAGACGCCAGTGCGGTCCGCGCCGGTTCCAAGAGCCCCCCTGCGCGCGGACGCACCTCGTCCGCACAGCGAGAGGCGCGCCGCTCCCCGGGGCACTCCCCCGCCCCCGAATTCCAACAGTGGTGATGCAGCGAGCAACGCGAAGCAAAGCAAACAAAACGGGTTCTCAGCCGGCAATGAAGTAGCCCCACGAAGGCACCAAAGGCGAATACACTACAGGCATGGCGTCTCAGCAGCAGGCGCAACGTGGAAAAGCGGAAGCACATTCTCTCTCGGGCTGCTGCCGAAGCCCATAGTACGGCAGACCGCATGCTGCACATTCCACCGTACGTCGTGTAAAACACGGTGTCGTCAATGCGCCGGACGCTGCGCTGCAAGCGCCCACGGGACGGACCAAAAGGCGGCCCAAACAGTGCACTCGTGTCGTCGTGCGAAAGCCCCGTGTTCCAGTCAAACCAAGTTGTACTCTCAAGGCTGCCGCGGAGACCCCGGAAAAGGCCTACCGCACACGCCCTGCTTCCCGCCTCCTGGAGCAGGAACCCGAGCACCCGCACGAGGGGATCAAACGGATACTGCCATTGATGCATTGCGCAGCGATGATCTCATGCTCCCACCCTGCTTCCTCCCTCCCACCTTGCTGCCTCCCTCCCACCCCCTCCCTCGCACCCCCCGCGCGCTACCGCTGCGAACGAAGCCAATGAACGAACGTCGGTTGCGACTCTCCCACATAAAGCAATGCGCAGCGCACCCGCAGTGCGTCATCTGACCGACCCCGCCCATTCGCACTCCAGCCTGAATCTCGACTCCTGCAATCCGTGAAAGCGCAAGCCCGCCCCCCGCGCCTGAAGAGCTAGCTAGGCTCATGGGGGCAGCATCGGCAGGGGGCCACTGACGGGCAGCGCGGGCTAGCCGCTAGCCATACGGCACACCCCCACTCCATATGTACGGCAAGGCTTGGGCCGTACCTTTGTCGTACGTCTCGCCGCCGTGGGCCGCAGCGGGCGGAGCGGTCCGCGCCTCAAGTGCTCGCCGGCAGCGTGTAGTCACCGAAGGCCTCCCGCCACACCTCAGCCACCCCGTCCGCCCACTTCGTGGTCCGCATCGGCAGCGGTCGGGAGGTCATGGTGCTGCCCACAGGCGCGCACCACGCGGAAGAGAGGAGGCTGCCGCAGCCGGCCACGGCGGCGGCGGTAGCCGCAATGAGGTCCTCTGCCAACCTGTCGGAGCGGTGGCCGCCGCTGCCCGGCGGCGGCAGCTGAGGCGGCGGTAGAGGCCGCGGAAACGCGGCCCCAGCAGCGTGGTCCGCTGTAGTCAGGAGCGCCGTAGCCGCCGCCGTGCTCGCAACCTCGGGCGGCTGTGGCGGCGCTTCGGGGCAGCTGCTGTCCCCATCCCCGGGGGATGCGGCGTCGCCCGATGAAGGCTCCTCGTCCGCTGACCACGCGGACCAGCACGCAGCGGCGGCGGCTGTGGCGTCGGCGGCAGATGCGTCGACGGCGGGGTCCTGTGCACCTCCAAAGGCCGGCACCGGCGCGGGCAGCACCGGTACGTCTTGATTCTGAGGGGCCCCAGCGGCTGATGATGTGCAGGGCGGAGCCGCCCCTGAGGCGGGGCGCTGTGCCGTCGCCGTTGCGGCAGCCGCGGAGGCGACGGCCGCGGAGGTTGGCGCCTGGTACATCAGGAGCAGGCGGTACGGACCGGGCGCCAAGGAGGCAGGGGCGTCCCGGATGTTTACGCCCCCCGGGCAGCTCACCCCGCCTCCGGCTGCCTGGAGGCCGCTCCGGGCATAAGGGTGGAACCTGGGGGTTGGGGCAGCGGTGGCGGTTAGCCGCGGGGCCGGGCCGCCTGCGACCGCCGCCGCGCTGGTTGCCGCTGGACCGCAGCTTGGGGCGCCAGCGAGCGGCCCCCTTAGTGCGCCCTGCACTTCTGTAACCGGGTGGGGGGGCTGCGGGGAGGCGAGGAGAGATGCGCAGCTGGGCCAGCCGCACGGGCCAGTTGCGGGGCCCCACCCGCGGCCGCACGGTAGGACAGGAAGGCGCAGGCAGCCGTCTCGCTGCCCGCAGATGTCGATGTCGCTGTTGCAACCGCTGCTGTCGCTGCCGCCGCAGCCGCTAAGCAGCGGCGGCGCGTCGTGCGGTGTGCCAGATGGGACTTGCGTCAGCCGGCCGGCCGCGCCAAGCTGAACGCCTAAGGGCGACATAATGAAGTCATCCGAGGATGTCCAGAGGCCCTGCATAGCCGCTGTTTGTGCAGGTGCTGGGCCACTCCGCATTCCCATGCAGGCGACCGTTGGGACCTCTAACACATAGGAACTAGAGTAGGCTTCCTTGCTCAAAGCCTGCAATTTTATAACGGACATTGGTGGTGTGTAAGAGCGCCACTAAACGGACGGCCCGTCCAATGCCGTTGAGCGGTCGTTCCAGCCTCGCATGCCGTAATCAAGTGTGAAAACGTATCAATTATAGATGTTGAACGATTAATTGGCTTCGTGCACCAAGACTCCATTGGCCTGACGCGCGCACCTGCTGCGGCTGTCCCGGCAAAGAGCTCCAGCACAGTTCGGAAGACTGAGAAATGTTGATCAGTCCACAATGGGATTCTTCCATCGTTTGCTGTCGGCTTCTTTACGCCCTACCTAAGTGCTACTGCTGCTCACGTGTCTATATAGCATAAGTAATGCACATGAAGGACAGGTTCCTAAGGTTGTCACGCTGTTGACACGTCACGCCTCGATTGGTCACTGCACTAACGAACTTGCCCTGCTGTACAGCAGGTACCTTCGTCACTAGATAGGAAGATAGCTGACCCGCTGCATTTCGCCGTCACCACTATGCAATCCCTCTGAACCTGCTTTCAAGAATGGGGTATTCTGATTTGAGCACTTCGTATTCACAGCAGCGTATTCACCGCTGCGCTGGTGGGCGGGACATTTACTATAATCTGCGTATGGCAGGAGACTTCAAGAGAGAACAGTTGATATCACAAGAAACGCGCACTGCGTCAGAGCTCCACGGAGCTCCCACCAAGCAAAGCACAAAGCTGTCCTACACGGGGGAAAGAACACCTACCCCCCAGCCAATGCACGGGGCCCGGTGACCCAGCAGGCGAGTCTCCCCTGCGGTGATTGGGTGACTAGAGTAGTAGATGGCCACAACTAGGCACAACGATTTGCAGCCAGATTGCAGCACACAGCACATGTAACCGCGATGAGTAGTACGGCGTCAGGTTTGCCGAACACACCATAACAATCTCGAGGTACTGCATCAAACCGGTCGGACATAAGCGAAGGCAAGGCAACGCCAGACGGCAACAAAAAACCCGCCCACAAAAGGCATACGCGATGGCTTTGAACAGGCCAGGGTTCTCCCCTGGAACAGGCCCTGCCCTTTACGACACACAACTATCCAAGCCGCGACTGATGAATGGCGCACAACCACCAGCCTACAAAAGCCTACCAGCCTACAACCTGCTGGCACTCGTCGCTTGCTTTGAACCAGGTCGTAATGCATCAACGTGCGCCTTGCTTGCCCTGAACTCCTCGGCCAAAGCGCCACGCCTACCTGCGTGGACAGCCAAAGGCCCCACCCCAGGATAGAAGGGCCCCGTGCAACCAAGCCCTGCGCAGAGCCCTTCGCGAGCATGTCCGCAGAGGTGAGCGGCCCCCTCTTTGCTTTCTGCTTTTCCTGGTCCCCGCAGTCGAAGAACTCCGCACGCGGGAAAAAAAAAGAATACACCCATATGCACAGCGACCGGCACCTTTGCTCATCATCTTGCTCACAACAAAGCAACTATGGTTTGCGCATTGTTAACCCCGGCTCTTGGCGGGGACAGTACGGTCCGTACATGGCATGAAGCGCGTACGGGCCTGCCTGCCATCTCATGCCCCGCACACAGCCACGCCACCTTCAAGGGCGGCACACCGTTAACACGACCCTCCTCTAACCAACAGTTAACTGTGCATACCTAATTCGCCGGCCATGCAAACAGGGGGGTGGGGGGCTCTACCAGCGCCTCAACCAACCACCCGAGCCCAGCACACAAACATGCGTCAGGGCACACCTGCTGGCGGTGGGCCCCGCTCGAGCGAGGGCCCCTGTCCGCGTCGTTTCCGTCGAGGGGTCGCGAAGGCAACTTTATGTGGTTTTGTTTGGGCAAAGCACAGACGGACTCGCTCCAGAAGATCCGCGAGAGCCCATGACGACAGCCGGCCAACAACAATGCTCGCCGCAACCTAACGCATGCCAAACAGCCGAACTCAACCACTCATGCCATGCATCGATCATTAAAGTGGCAACTAACAGAGCCGCCGCCAAGGGATCGTGGCTTTATCTGAAAACAATCGACACCAGAGTGAGTACCGACAACGGTTTCATTAGCAAGGGAAACGCCAAAGAGCCCGTCGGCTGTGTACCAGAAGACACGGCGTCCCAAGTCCGGGTGACGGTCAAGTCGTTGCATCCCTTGCCGGTGCTCAGAAGGGGATAAGCTGCTGATGACCAGCACCACACCGAAGCTGTTGACAAGCGCCACACCAAAGCTGCAGCCGGCAACGCATGCATGCGAGCGCGTGGATCTAACGTCAATGAACGAGTGGGGATAGATGCACCAATTCACGTCTCGCACCGCCAGCGGCAATCCGCACAAGATGAAACAATGAAGCACATACACACAGCCGTACGTCCCGCGAGCCCAGCGTCCTTCAGTACTATACATCCGCCGCCGAGCCAGCCAGTCGTCAGGCGCGACACGCAGCCGGTGCTGCGGAACCCTAGCCGTGCTCGCAGCCAGTGCTGCAGAATCGTACGCGCATCGACAACTCGCAGGCGCCACAAGTACAAGCTGCAGCGCCGGCGCCCCCCCCCTTCGTGCCTTGCGCCTGCAGCCCGTAGCCCCCGCCTCGCCAGCGTTGCAGCTGGCTGGGCGGGGCTGCTGCTGCCCACCGAGAGCAACTCCACCGCGCGCTCGTTGCGCGGACTGCATCCTGCGGATCCCGCTGCGAAATCTCTCCAACATGGAAAAACCGAACCCAAAATTTCCTCGTCCTTCGCTGCCACGGCGGCTGCGGAGCTGCGGGCTGACTGCTGCGATTGGCAGCACTCGCAGACGCAACCTCGTCGTTGCCATTCGCGGGTAAAACTGCATTCCCAGGCTCCAAGCCAAGCACAAGCGCTGGCGACACTGCTATTCGCCTGCTGCACCTCTCTATCGTCACGCGTCGCGAGTTAGCGGCGACGGCGATTGGAGTTGGCTTCTCACCCGCACAAGTGGAGGTAGGGTCCCCACCGGATCAGTCGTCAAAGACCTCCCGCCACACCTCGGCATGCCCGTCCGCCCACTTGGTCGTCCGCAGCGGCAGCTGCTTGGGGCTTGCCCGGCCACCCGGGTGCGGCCTGCCGCCATCGCCGCTCGTGACGGTGGCGAGCGCAGCGAGGCACCGCTCCTTGGGGTTGCTGCCGGAAGCCGCAGCAACGACAGGCTGTTGCAGCTGCAGCGGCAGCGGCCCGGCCGGGCCGCAGCCCGTGAGGCTGCCGCGCGCGCGGGCGGCCAAGGAGGGTGGCGACTGGAAAGGGTAAGCCGAGGACGTGCCGCCGCCGCCAGGGGCTGCGACGACGATGGGGCCGCTCGCCCCACTGCCGGCGTGCACGGGGCTGCTGTCGATCAGCGACAACGGCGGCGGCTGAGGGCTGATCAGCATCGGCGCCGCTGGCTCGTCGCCGTCGCAGCTCCATGCCGCCCAGCACGCCGCCGCCGCTGCAACGTCGACGCCGGAAATGACGCCTTGACCGGCGGCGGCGCCGTCAAGGCCACCGGAGCAACGGGCGGGGCCCTCGATGCGGCCACTGTCCATTGATTGCAGGCATGGCACGTCGGCCCCGGAAGGTGAGGAAGCCCAGCGAAAGTGCGTAAGAGGGCAGGTCGGCGCTGTGGCGGGGTTGAAGGTGTTGGCTGCGGTTGCGTAAGCCGAAACGTTGGCGCCAAGATGCAGCGTAGCAGCGGCAGCGACAAGGCTGGCGGTGGCAGCGTCGGAGCCGCAGCGGGCGTAGGGGTAAGCCCGCGGGGAAGTCTTAATGGGTCGCGACCAGATGGGGCGATATATGGCGCTTCCAGTTAGCTGTGGCTGCCAATCGCCGGTCGCTTCCAGCGGCAGTGAGGCGGAGCGGCTGGTGGGTGTGGCGGGCTGCGGTTGAGGGCTCCATGAGGGCGCGTCA
>LSYV01000002.1:2304971-2322520 GCA_001584585.1 Gonium pectorale
GGCCCCGCTCGCCTTCCAGTACAGTGGCATGTGCGACATGTCGGCCGGCAGGAGACCCTGGTACGGCCCCCACCGCGACTCCGACCCACGGGCCTTCTCGTACATGACGGCGATGATCAGGCCCTGGATCTGTCGTACGGGTAAGGTGCACAGACATGGTATGGACACGGGGTCAGCTGCGGGGCTGGACCGGCGATGTTCAGGGGCCAGCGAAGGGCCTGCAGGGAGCGGCGGCGAGAGGCCGCAACCCAGCACGGGGGGTGGTGGGGTGGGGACCCTTTTGGCTTCGAGCTAAGGCATGCATCTTCGTGCAATTCCCAGCACGGTACGGCAATCGCAACCCGTCTGCCGTTTGATTGCTTGCCGCGATCACCCCCGACCCGCCCACCCACCGCCCCCTCGCCCCTACCTCGAGGATCTCGTCGTCAGCGGGCTTGGTGAAGCCCTCCTCTGGCGGGGGTTTGGGGTTTGGGGTTTGGGGTTTGGGGGGCAGTGGGAGGCGGTGCACGAGCAGTGGGAGGCCGGGTATGATACTACGGTATGGTTGCACGGACGAAGAGCGGCGGGGCGGCGGAGAGAATTTGGAGGGGCGGCAGCGCTGGCCCGCTCGTCAGCCGCGCCGTCCCACCCACACGCCGCACCCGGGCGCCACGCCAGATCCCCCTCCCAACCTCCATATATGCTTGTGTGTTTCCTGCCCGATACCTCTCCCACAAGAGGTTCAACGACCATGTTCACACCCCGGGCCCCGCCCGCCAAGCCTCCCGTCCCGTTCCCCGTCCCCGCCCCACCCTCCAGCACTTCGCGGATGCTGCAGTTGTCCGCCATGAGCACTGCGTCGTCGGGAACCTCCACCACCACCTCGCCTGCGGGGGAGGGGAAGGGGAGCTCGAGCGCTTAAAAGGGGGCTGAGGGGAGGTGACGGACAGCCTGTGGGCGCGGAACCGTGCGCTGCATGAGAGGCAGCTTGGACGGGGCACCTTGCAGCGCCAGCGCCCGCGTTGCATGGCGTTGACACCGTGTGGTCCACCAAGGGTGGGAAAACCAAGAGCTGTCTGGCACAGCGAATGCAGCGACTGTAAAACATCCACAGGAAGGCCCGGCCATGCCTCCCCCGCGGCCGTAGAGCAGGAGCGCGGCGAGCCGCCGGCCCGCCACACGCCGCATTGCCTACAGTCCGGCCTACCGTAACCCATCAGCGTACGGCCATGACACGCATCCCACACGCCCCCAACCCATTCCCCGCGCCACGAAACCACGCCGAAACCCATTCACCTCCCCGCCCCGCACGCACCCATCTTGATGTCCCGGGCCGCCACCAGCGCCCGCCCCGTCGCCGGCAGCACAGCCAGGCGAGAGCTGGGGAAACGCACCCGCTCCTCGCGGCACCAGGCCAGGAACTCGGCCTCGCCGGGGGTGGCACCCGTGCAGCCCACTGGGCTGCGAAAGGGGCCCCCGCCGGCGGCGGCGACGTCGCCCGTACCCTTGCGGGGGGCGGCCGCCCCTCCACCACCATTCTGGCCCTTGCGCGCTTTGACCATGGGAACGGGAAGGAGCGGTAGTTTGTGCCCAATGGGAAAGTTGGGGAAAGGGGATGGGACGAGGGCTGTGATGTAAGTATAGTGTTCAGATCACGCTTAGCGTACAATGCAATTATCGCGGGCGAGGAGAGGCTGGGGTGGCGGGGCTTCGAGCGCTGCTGCGAGTTCCGTTGTTCGGCCTAACCGACGGGTACCGACGGCATTGCTCCTCAATTCTGTATCACTGCTTGAGCCCAATTTGCATCTGTGTGTTAGGGCATTCCGGGCCACGCTTGACGGCCCACATTCGCCCTCCAAACCTGGCTGCCCCGGATCTAGGCTAGGCTGTAGATAACATGCGCGCTGGGCAGCTGCGGCAGCCCCTAGGGAGCTGCCAAGGCTGCGCAGCGGCCTCAAGGCGGGCTGTGCCATTCCCCGCTCTTGGTCGGCGGCAGCTTGTGACCGTGGCGAACTGGAATCCGCTCGGGGGCAAAGGCGGTAGCAGCAAGGATAAGGAGGAGGCCGCTCGGCGAGCGCTCGAGGTGCGCTTGCGAGTGCCGCAAGGGAAATTATCGCCTACACTTGCGGACCCAAATTCGGGCGGCCCGTGATTCCGTCGCGTCCCGTCCCTTGTAGCAATCTCTCGGGCCGAAGAAGTTCGGTGCGGATGCCGGCAAAAAGGCCGCTGCCAAGCAGCCCCCGGCCGAGCCGCCCAAGCCGGCCAGCCAGGCGCCGGCCAACCCCCTGCAAAACCTCTTCGCCGGCGGTGGCGGAGGGGCAGGGGGGGCTCGGGGAGGCGGCGGCGGTGGTGGCGGTGACGGAGGCGGCGGTGGCGGGTTCTTCTCGGGGGGCGGTGCTGACTCTGGCGGCGAGAAGCCCATCCAGGAGGAGCTGCTGGAGATGATGCGCGGCGCCTGGGTGCTGCTCACCAACCTGGGCCTCTTCCTGGCCTTCTCTAGCTTCCTGCACCGGTGGGTGGGTGGGTGGGTGGGTGGTGGTGGTGGGCCGTGCGCGCACGTTCGCTGGACGGTGGCGTCAGGAGGAGGGGGCGGCCCAGCTTGCCACCCGGCCACAGCGGAATCGCCGTCCACTCCCCCCTGGCCAGTGGGGCCAGTGGGTGCGCGCTGCTGCAGTCGCGCTGGGTGACTGGCTACGGCCATGCCGCCGCCCGGTGCCAGGCAGCTCGGGAGCCGCACTAGAACGGGGCCGCATTCGGGGCGAAGGGATACCGTACAGGGCTGGCCCCGCCGGCCTACCGTAAGGACCCGTGTCAAACGGGAGCTTCACGGCTCTTTGACCGCACCGGCGATTCAGCCCAGGAAGACTCTGCCGTCAGGCAACCATAGCCTGCGCCTGAATTCGAGGGGCGGAGCGGGTCGTTCCGCCTCCCGAGCGCACCGCCCGATCCCACGTCTGCACCCACACGCCTGCACCGCGACTCTGCGCACACGCGCTAACGCAGTCCCACCCACCCCACCACTCCAGCCTTGGCGGGTATCGGTATCCGCCGCACGCGCGGCGGCCCAGCCATGTCCGAGCTGTCGGTTCAATTGCGTAATGTCCCCCCCCCGCCCCGCCCCACCTGCGCTCACATCCGCACCAGCCGTCTGCCCTCCTCATTCCAGGCCGTTCCTGACCAGACCGCTGCCCCCCTACCTTTCCTCCCTCGACATCTCATCCCACTGCATGGAAGATGACATCCTTTCTGCCCCTCCTCACCGCCCCACCCCCCTCCTTCCAAATCCTTCGCAGCTCGCTCAACTGGTTTGTCCAGACGGAGCTGCTGGTGCAGGTGGGCGCCCCGCAGCAAGCGGGCGAGCGTGTGGTGGGCAAGTTCTTTGAGGGCATTGAGTGGTTTGAGCGCCACGTGCTGGGCTGGAAGCTGCCCGGCGACGACGAGGCGGAGGACTCTGTGAGCAAGGTGTACGAGGTGCTGCAGAACTACACGCCGGCGGAGGCTGCCTACACGTTTGCACAGTTGAAGTGAGCGAAGGGGGCGGCGGGCGGCGGGTGAAGGGCGAAAGGGCGAAGGGGTGGGCTTATGGTTGGGTGGGTGGGTTGGTGGTTGGACGAGTGGATGGGTGGGTGGGTGGGGTCACTCAGTCTGGGGCCAAGGTGAGTGATGACCGACGAGCAGGGCCCTGTAGACCTTGTGGGGCGGCAGGTACACCCGGCTGGGTCCTGCGCAGGAGGCAGCTTCCAGTAATGTGCACGTAGAGCAGGCTAGGCGCATCCCAGCACAGCATTGCATAGGGTCACCCCAGAGAGAATTCTGGGCCGCATCGGGGGCTACGGTGGTGGTCACCGCCGAACTAACATGCAGGGACATCACCCCTTCGACTGCCTCTGGAGCTGGGTCCTACAACGACGCCATCACTTTCGCGCTTACGCTCGTTGCATGCGTTTTTCTTTTCAACACAATAATGTGGTTTGCTGAGAGAGTGATTCCGGGCGGTGGAGGGTGTCGGGGTCCGGGGGTGTGTGGGGGGAGGGGAGGGCAGGAGGGTGTAGGGCGGTAGGTAGTGAAGAGGATGATGATGAGGAAGGTCGGTCGGTTGGTGGGGTTGCGGGGCTGGGGGGCCGGGGAATGGACCGTGCCCAAAGGGATTCCGCTCCGACCCTTAAAGGCTGAGGCCGGGCCCAATGTGAACACGCAACTGCATCCACTCCTCACCCCAACCCGCATCCCCCCCACCCAAGACGTCCCAACAACAACTGCGCCATCTCGGTATGGCGCCTCGGACGCCGGCTTTGCGCCGGCCGCCGGACGCTGCCAGCAGTCAACAACTCCACGCCCTCGGACTGAGTACCCCCCCCCCGGCCCCGCTCCCCCTCCCCCTCGACAGGTACAAGCTGTCTGAGGAGGACAAGCAGCTCTTCCACAAGGCCTACGCGCTGCGCCACTTCGAGCGCGCCGGCGGCAAGCCCGGCGACGTGGACGCCGCGGCGCTGCAGGCGGTGCGCGACCGGCTGGAGCCCGGCGAGGCGGACCGGCGCGCGTGGCGGCGGGCCAAGGAGGAGGGCCGCCTGGCCGAGTACTGGGCGGCGCCCGGGCGCGAGGAGGCGTATGCGCGCATCGTGGGCCAGCCTCGTGCCGCGTGAGCTGCTGTCCGCGTTACCCCGCAATGGCGCGTGCGTGATTGTTGGTGGCCCCCGTCCGGCCAAGGTGCATGAGGCCGCGGATGGCCTTGTCGAGCCATGGTCGAGGCAGGTTGAGGCGGCTGAGGCGCCAGCGGGCAGAGGCGAGGTCTGGAGGAAGTTGCACGGGGCATGTTAACTCGGACGTGTACGGGTCGTGTAATGTGCCCTCCTGTGGAGAGGCCCTGTGGCCCGTGCGTGGCGAATGATCGGACTTGGATTGGTGTGTGTGTGTGGGTGGGGGGGGGGAGGGTCCAGGGTTACGACTGTGCGGCGTGGGGGGGGGGTCACATGTGCGGTGCGCCGGACGGGACGGAGGGGGCCAGGCGGTTGTTGTTTCATGACAAGCGCCACTTGGGACGTCGCCCGCAGTGGCGGAAGGAGCCCGTGAATGACGGCAGCAGAACCTTTATGACGCACGCGACATATGCGCCATTAGTTGAGAACCGCCGAACACGAAAGCTTATGCCGTACCATACGCCCGCCTGTCCGTACACGGTACGCTCGGTCACTCGCATCGGGTACATCAGCAAAGGTCTGGAATGCCCATGAATACCAATGGCAGAGTCCTCCGCCTTGAATATGCACACGCCCTCCTCCTCCTCGTAAGCTTGCACACGCCCTGCGCCCGTGCCTCATGATGTACGGCACAGTGAGTACGGCACAGTGAGCACACCGTGCATGCAGGGGACATGCGTGCACCGCCCTGACCCCGACCCGCCGACCGCGCAGCGGGAAAGCAGCAAGACGCCCTCTCTGGCACGCTGCGAATGTCAGCAGCGGAGAAAGTTGAACACGCGTTCAGCCAACGTCATAAGAGTTGTCTCGAGCTCCTCTTCCGTCTTGTGGATGCGGCTCGCCCCCGGCCCCCCCTCCCATCCCCCGCCCGGACGCCCCACAGCCGGGGGCCACATGATAAAGCCATCCCTACTGCCGTACCGCCCTGCTGTAATGTACAACAAATGTAATGCCGGGAGAACGTTGACAGTGATTCCGGTCGCTGCTCGTTGCAACATATCCCATACCAGGGGCAGCCGCCGCACGGTTCCGAGGCCTATCCGAGTTCGCTGGGTAAACACTACTCACGCGCTCCGCTCGCAGCCATCAGCACTTCAAGGACCCTTAGACACGAGGAGGCCACAATTCCAAAGAGCCTAAGCCATGGCCAATATCTTGACTAATCTGGACCGCGTCGCGGCCTACCCCTGCCTACCACGTCACTACCGCCAGCCGGCCGGCCAGATGCTATCGTCGCCGCCCACGCTCAAGCGCCGGGCTGCGAGGGCGGCTGCGGGACGTCTAGCGACAGCTTGGCGCCGCTGGTTGCAAGCGGGAGAGCGGGCGAGGGCAAGCCGGCGCTGCCGGTGGGCGTGTCGGCCGGCAGGTTGAAACGAACCGTGTGGGCGGCGCTGTGCAGCGTCTCCAGCACCTTGTTGCGCTCGCGCAGCTTGGCGTTCTCCTCCTCCATGACCGCCAGCTGCGCGGGCCGACGAATGCATGATGTCGATGAGAACCAAAAAAAGAGACCGGTGCATAGTGCAAGATACTTTCGTTGTACAGGGCTTTCAGGTGTCAGCAGTGTTCCTCGTCGCCGGTAGCTAAGCCAGCGGAGCAGGGCCAGGATGTGAAGTGCGCCGCTTTGGGAAGGCACGTTGGTCCAGTTGCCGCATTCAAGCGTGGACGAGTTGCGCGGCGCAGTGCATCCCGCCCCCCGCCAAGGCGCATCCCAGGGCGGCCAAGGGCCCCTACCTCCCGGGTCTGCGTACCTTGCTTTTGAGGTCCATGACTTGGCACCGCAGCTCGTCGACCGCGTCGGGCGCCCCCCGCCAGGTCCTTCCCGTCGAACAGCGACTTGGTCGACTGCGCCCGCGACAGCAGCAACGGCACGCGGCCCTTGTCGCACTCCTGAACCGCGCCAATGAGTTTCTGCGGGTCGGGGAGTAATGAAGATGGGAAACGGGTCGCGTCGGGGGGTGGGTCTGGGAGAGCCGGTCTGCAATGCGCATGCGCCATACATACACAAAACGGGTCCCAAACAAACAGGATATGCGTTGTCCCCCTGCCACCGCCTCAACCGCCCGCACCAGCAGCACCATCGTGGCCTTCCGGGCTGCAGCCCAACGCGCTGCATGCGTCAGGCCCCCACCGTCCCCACGCGGGCAGCTCTGGCCGATGCCGCGCCCGCACCGTAGCGTCCCGGCCCCACCTGCAGCGCCGCTTGGTGCGCCGAAGCGTGCTCTAGCAGCTCCTGCAGCTTCGGCAGCACCACCGACACGGACGGCACGATCGAGTTCGGCGCCGTAGGTGGCTTGCCCATCAGCCCCACGCCGCCCTCGCTGGCGCGCGGCTTGCCGTCCTTGGCGTCGCTGAGGTTGGCCATGGACGAGGCCTTGGACAGCGGCCGGGACTGAGGGACGCGGGCGGGCGCAAAGCGAAGATACACGGTCTTTGCCTCGGCAGGTGTTGGAGGGAGAGGGAAGCAACAATGTGGATCCGGAAAGGGACAGGGGAGGACGGTCCTCGTCCCTTCCACCACCCTGGCAACATGAGTGTGCCTGTAGGAGCCCCTCCCGTTAACAGCATGAGTGTACACGGGGTGCTTTGCTTACCCCGGCCCACTAAATCAGTACCCGTTTGCCCAAACCTGTCCCTTGACACCGTGACTCACGTCCGTTGCCGCCATGCCCTGCTCCGCCACGATTTTGAACCGCCCGCGCTGCTTGGGCTCTACGCTCGTCACCGACTCCTCCACCTCCGTCTTGGCGCTGGCCAGCGACGACACCTCCTCCACACTCGCCACTGCCCCCGCCGCCGCCGCCTCCGCCGGCGCGCCTCCCGCGTTGGAGCCGACGCGGAACGCCGCCAGGTCGGGGACCGTGCCCCCCGATATGGACGGACCGCTGCCGGTGGGCACGGACATGAGGCTGCTGGCGATGCTGGTGGTTGCCATCGAGGGCATGGGCGTGGGGGCGCCGTACGCGGGCACAGCCGGTGCGGCGGGCGCTGTTGGCGCCGCCGCTGGTACGATGGGATGCTCGCTGACCTCGAACCGGCCCTGCGGTGCGGAGAGATGCGGAGGGGCGACGCGGGGGGTGCCACATTGCTGGTACCTCGTTATAGCTGCCGCAGCATCCCGGCTCACGTGCCGGCGCCTCTCAATCGGCAACTCCCAATCGCAAGCGGTCCAATGTGGCGCCGCAAGCTCTGGCGGCTTGCAACGTCGGAGGAGACTCCCCCATACGGCACCTTTGCCTCTCGCCAAGGCCTTAAGCCAGCACTGCCGCATGCACACGGTCCCACGCACCTTCTTTTGTTTGGTCACGGCGGTCGGTGTCGTTGCGAGCCCAACCATGTTTCCCGCGATGCTCCCTTCGCGGCTTAGCCCCGTCGCTGGGCTGACGTTGCCGCCAGGCGACTGCGGCGGCAGCTCTCCGCCGGGGGTGGCGCTCCGCTCCGAGGTTATCCCCTCGCCAGACGTGCCGGCCTGGGCTTGCGACGAAGACGCGCCTGCAGAAACCGCGCCCGTGGCAGCAGTGACTTCAGAAACTTGTACGCTTCTGCTTCCATGCCTCCAGATGCGTCCGAACTTAGATATGGCCCGTTTACTATGCACCGAGCCGCAGGCCCCCCACGGGCGACCAACACAGGCAATCCAGATCCGGCCCAGGTCCAACCAGTATGGCCGTATCGGTAGTCCTTCTATAGGCGCGACATGGCGGATAGACGCCCGCAACGAATGTCCATGCGGGTGACATATCCGGCAACGGTAGTAATCGTGGCATGAGGCAGACCCCAGCTCACCGTCTAAGGACCCTGTTGGCAAGTGATTGAGCGGCAGGACCGAGTTGGTCTTCGCCGTGGGGTCCTGGCCGCTCGCGGTGGCTGCAGGCACCGGGCAGGCGAACAGGAGTCAGCGCAGACTATCGCAGCGGTGCACGCTAAGTTTAACCGCCGTGTCTGGGTGCGGTGCTCCCGCTCCTGGATCTAGCGTGTCAGCAATACCATGCGTCCGTGCCTACAGCAGGCTGCCATCCTGGCGCTAGCTTACTCACCAAACGCCGACGCGAACGACCAGGGCGCAGCGGACTCCGCCGCCTGCTGCTGCTGCGTGGCCGCCTCCAAGCCCGCCCCGGACACCTGCGCCGCGACGAACTGCGCTGCCGCGGTGGCAGTTGCTCCCAGAAACGTGTCCTCCCGCTCGTCGCTCTCCGAGATGGTGGGGAGCATGTTGGCGGGGGCCGTTTCGTCATCCGGCTCCAGAGCCGCCTGCGCCTTGAGCGCCTGCAGGTCAAAATTCCAGGAGCTGACGCCCTTGCGGTACTCCTCCTGCGCAAGGGAGCAGCGGGTCGGAGCAGGGTTTGCGATGGAGAAGAGGGAGCGATATGGAGCGATGTAGGGCGGAAAGGGGCAGCTCACGGGCCATCAGCCGGGTCTTACTGCCACACAAGGCATTCCAAGATTCTCCACCGCACCGCACCTGCGACTTCTCCAGGTTGCGATCATTATCCAGTTTGTTGGTGGCGGCCACTCCGGTACGAATTTGGTTGACCCGTTCCGAGAGGGGTGGGAGGTTGCCCACCAGGTTGTCCTTCAGGTACTTGGCGTCTTTAGCCGTCTGGGGAAGGGACGGGGTAGGTGACGCGCGTGGGGGGTCGTCGAGAGGGGAACAAGCAGTCAGAGGGCGTGGCGTTGTTGACTGGGGACAGCGTCCGGTGTGCCGGCGGTAACGCCAGCGTCCGAGCCGCCCATACCGAGGTGGGTCGAGGGGGGAAAGCGCGCTTGAACCAGAGGGGTGCTGGGTGGCCGGCGGGCGCGTGGATGCCGCTGACGGGAACTGTGTCCACGCATGCGCGCTGTGGCAAGCTCGCCGGAGAACCAGCCAACCCAAATTGTTGTGTAACCAACGGAGGCTGGCCGCCCCACCTTGAAGAACTTATGTTCGAGCAGCTGCGCCGCTGTGGGCCGCTTGTCCTTCTCCTTTTGCAGGCAGCGGGTCACCAGGTCCTTGAGCGCCTGCGACATCATGGCTGATGTTTTAGCCAGGACTCTCGGATGCAAGTGCTTGACGTGAAAGCACAAGCCTCCGGCTGTAAT
Source organism: Gonium pectorale (assembly GCA_001584585.1). Taxonomy (NCBI): domain Eukaryota; kingdom Viridiplantae; phylum Chlorophyta; class Chlorophyceae; order Chlamydomonadales; family Volvocaceae; genus Gonium; species Gonium pectorale. The sequence goes on from LSYV01000002.1 coordinate 2,314,724, forward strand.
TTCCAGCGTTAACCAGGAGGATTAGCGCACAGGCAGTATGATGCAAGCGGGGAGTTGGGAGTCACGGGCGGGTTGGTACCACGCTCCCGGTTTGTCGAGCCTGGACATCAGGTGTCAAGCCCCCATATGCCCTCCACCGCGCCCCCATCAGCCCGCCGGGGGCACTCCACCCGCGAGGTGGCAGCACTCACCTTTGAGAAGTGCTTCTTGCCCTTGTCCTCCAGCGTGGGCGCCGGGTTTTGCAGCGTCATGAGCAGCACCTTCATGGGCGGGAACTTGGCGAACGGCGCGTGGCCGTGGCACATCTCCAGAAGCGTGATGCCGAAGGACCAGATGTCCGCCGAGAAGTCATACCTGCGAGTAGCCCATCGGAAAGTGGTCACCTCCTTGCCCCCAGGGAATTCCTTATGTTTACCCGCCCTTTCAGCCCTCGGGTATGCGACAGCGGCGAACGCGCACTCAGGGAGGGCCCCGAAAGCGGTAGGGGGCAGGGCCACAGCAAGCGCGCTGCGACGGCTGCTGCGCCTCGGAGTCCGCGGAGGGCTCCTCTCCTCGCGAGCATGACTGCCATGTGGGCTGCTAGGCGGCCCTTCGGCCGGCATGGCGCACAGCCCTCGCCGGAGGTCCCACGCCCAGTCGCTGGGGCTCACCCTGAGGACTGCTCCATAACCTCGGGCGCCATCCAGCAGGGTGTTCCCACGAACGTCATGCGCGACTTGTTATCGTGGCCCCAGGAGCCCCCCCTTTCCAGGCTGGCCGCCACGCCGAAGTCGCCCAGCTTCACGTTCCCGTCGCCGTCCACGAGGATGTTGCCCGCCTGCAGGTGAGCGGCTCCAGGTTCAGTGGACAGCACGAGTCGCGGCCAAGGGGTAGGGCCAGGCTCTCCTTGCCACCTTCCAGTCCTCACCACTTTCCAGGTCCACCGAAACAGGCACCTTATTCTAGGTGGGGAAAGTGCACGTTGGTGGGGCGTCTCCCGTCCATTCAGGGGCACGTACGCCTTTGGGGCCACAATGCGGGTGCACGCGGGCGCACCTTCACGTCCCGATGGATGCTCCCGTTCTTGTGTACGTAGTCCAGGCCTTTCAGCACCTCACGGCCAATGGTCGCAAGGATTGTCTCGTCCAGTCCCTGCGGATCAGACAACGGAATTGTCCGTTGTATGGTTGGCTGGCAGCGGGGCGACGCCATAAGGCGTGCCAAACCCAAGCCAGTCCCTGGTCCCGCCCTGCTGTGTCCCCGCACCTCGGGGTACTTGTACTTCATAATATGGAGCACCGAGCCCCCGGACACGAACGGCATGACCATCCATAGCTCCTGGCCGTGCACGAACGAGCAATAGAGCGGCAGGATGTTGGGGTGGTTGTACAAGCGCATCGTCTGAGCCTCGTGGATGATCTCATCCTGCACGGCATATCGAGAGCGCGTCATGAAGCAGCAGCTTCCTGGGATTTCCCCCGTCCGGGGCGCAGCAGCCGCACCAGGTCGCAGTTCATGCTCTCCAGGTTCATCAGCTTCACCGCCACCTCGGCCCCATTTGAGCATATCGCCCGGTGCACCTGTAACAGCGACATTCCGAGGTGATGGCTATGCGCAGCTGGCAAAACACTCGGCTCGAGCAGCAGGGCTTACTGTGGCGCTGACGCCCCGGCCGCAGTCATCAATAATCTCATACGCACTGGCCTCCGTCGGCCAATCCCTACGGGGGATCCACGGCTTAGCAGCTGGTCGGCCTAGAATCGGTGGCAAGGCGCGGACTCACTTCCCCAGCAGCGCAAAATCTTTTGTGCTTTTGCGTGAAGTCAGCTGAGAGACTTTGGCCGTGAGGCCTGTCAAGGCGCGTTCCATGCCGGGTTCGGTGTCTAGAAAAGCATGAGAAAGGGGGGTGCTCAGGTGTTGCAAGCGGGTTGCCGCTCTGGTTCAGTTTGAACAGAACACAATGACATTCTGCTGGTATACAGGCTGTTTCCCCCGCCGGTGTACGGGTTTGGCGGAGGGAGGGAGAGCCACCGTTCGTCTTGCTTGCATGCCCGAGCATAAGCTGACATAGTTTTGCATACAGCCCTGACAACAGTTTGCCAGGACGTGCTTGCGTGTTTCTCCTGCTGTTTCCGCTGCAGCGTGATGCCCAGAGGATAGACACGTTCTTTGCACTTACAGCATAAACTTAGATCGGCCTTTGCATAGTAGCCGCCCAATCCCGGGAAATGGTGAGCAGGAGCCGGTCGCGCTCTCGCGGCAGCTCCCCCTCCGGAAGCTCCAGCTCTAGTGGGAGCGGAAGCAGCAGCAGCGGCACTAGCAGCAAGTCGAGCGGATCGCGCAGCAGCGGCTCCAGGTGGATCTTGCTGCTCGAGATGTGCGGGCCGGCAGCTGTAACCCGCGCCTGACCGAGGCGGTGCCCCTTTGCAGCCCCGGTCGGTCTCCGTCGCCGCGTGGGCGCGCTCGGGAAGGCAAGGATGGGGTGAAGGCGAACGGGGACCGGCAGCCCAGCCCGGCACCCAAGCCTGTCCAGGTGAGCAGGGCGGCACCAGGCTCAGGTGGGGCGGCTCCTTGCTCTCCAAAGTCGTCCTCCCTCCCTAGACGACCGGCCCGGTCTGCCACTGATTTCCCGTGGATGCACACACCCTTTCGCGGGTGGAGGCGATGTGCTCTGCACCGGGTGGAGGCCATGTGTTTCGCAAGTGGCCCTCAACTCTGCGCTGCTGAGGCTTGGTGTTGCTCAGTGTCGGGCTGTGTTAGCGGCTCCGGTGGGCTTTACTGTTGAGGGCCCATGCAGCATTGAGTGCCGCTCGTGCTCGCGCCCGCATGGCGGGCGACTGGAGGGAGGAGGCGGCTTGCCGCTGCCCGTCAGAGCCCGTTGTCGCCGCCGTCTAGGCCGACGCGCAGGAGGACGCCCAGCGCTGCCGCTCGCCTTCTTTGTTCGCCCCACCCTGTCGCCAAGACTGTTGCTGGCGAGCAATACCAATGTGCCACAGCACCCCTGCATTGCGCTCCTCGCCCCCAACCTACACCCTACCCCCCACCCCGCCCCCGCGCCAGGGCTTCTCTACTGAGAATGCCTTCCAACCCTCTACCCCGCCCCCGCGCACCCTCATTGGCCTTCCAGGACGCCGACGACGGCATGGGCCTGACTCGCCTGGTGGTGGGCAACCTGACCCGCAACGTGACGGAGGACCACGTCCGGGAGATCTTCGGATTCTATGGATCGCTGAAGTCGGTCGAGCTGGCCATAGACCGGGCCGTCAACTTGCCGCGCGGCTTCGCGCACGTTGAGTTTGAGAGCCGCGATGACGCGGAGCGGGCCATGGACTACATGAACAACGGCCAGATTGACGGCAATGTGGTCAGGTGGGTGGGTGAGCTGCGGTGGGGGCCGACATGGTAGGTAGGAGACAGGTTGGGCCGGGCCTAGCGCGGGGTCCTGGACCTGCTGTGCGTGCGTTATGGGTAAGCGTGTTTCCAGCCCACTCAAACGCTTGGGTGGGGGCTTCAGGAAACACCTGAGGTTGCCCCGTCTAGCCCGAGCATCCTGAGAAGCCAGAACCTGCGGTCCGGCTAACCCGCATGCCACTATGCCCACGACCACGCTGCCCTTCCGCCCTTGCTGCGGCAACCGCTCATTCAGGGTCAACTTCGTGATCCTGCCCAAGAAGCGCTCGCCCCCGCCGCCGCCTCTGCCGCCGCCGCCGCCACTGGGCCGGGGCCCGTCCCCGCCCCGCCGTGGGGGCAGCCCCGGACGACGGGGCGCCAGCCCCGGACGGCGGGGAGGTAGCCCGCCTCGTCGCGCTGTAAGTCCCCCACGACGAGGCGCCAGCCCGCCTCGCCGTGGCGCCAGCCCGCCTCGCCGTGGCGCCAGCCCGCTTCGCCGTGGGGTGAGCCCGCCTCGCCGTGTTGCCAGCCCGCCACGCCGCGGCGCCAGCCCACCGCGCCGCGGGGTGAGCCCGCCGCGCCGTGTCGCCAGCCCGGGGCGGCGGGGTGGATCCCCGCTCCGCCGGGGTGGCAGCCCAGTGCGGAGAGGTGTCAGCCCGCCGCGCCGGGGCGCCAGCCCTCCGAGGCGGCGGTCACCGGTGGGGCGCAGGTCGCCGTCGCCGCGCAGGGCTTCGCCGGGTCGCAGGTGCGGCCACGCTGTCGGGCGGGGATGGGGAGCAGATCACAGTTCTTGGGGACGAGCACACGTAGAATTATGCCCCAAACGCCACTTGGTTGCAGTCGTAGTGGCGGTGCCCGTTGCCCCGTTTTCAGACGCATGGGAACGACACACAAGGGTAAAGGATGGATGAGGCGGCTTCCTGTTATGTGGGGGGTAAAAAGGGGCCATCGGGCCTTGCCAACAGCCTTCCTGGTGCCCATGGATTTGTGACGACGGCGGCATGATGAGTGAAGGCGCCTGTGATGGGTCCGAGCCTGGATTTTGGGCACCCAACTGCATACAAATGTGCCTTATCGTGACCTCGTCGCTGCTGTCCTGAACACCACAGGCCCCGGAGCCGCAGCCCACCGCGCGGGTACCAGGGCGGCCGGCGGCTGCCGTCGCCCCCGCGGCGCGGAGCCTCCCCCGTGCGCCGCAGGTCGCCGCCCCGTCGCAGCCGCAGCCCTGCGCGCCGGGCCTCACCGGGTGGCGCCCGGCGGCGGGCCGTGTCCCGCTCGCGCTCGCGCTCTCCCCCGGCTGGACCCCGGGTATGCACGGGGTTTCCAGCTCGGCGCGGGTTTCAGCTTGGGCTGTGTGGCACATACGGTGCTTGGCACAGGGGGGGCTCATGTGGCGTTGGGAATGCAAGTGCCGTGAGTACGTGCACCCGGAGCGCACCCCAGAACGGGAGCTATGAGGGCGCCTGAAGTCTGACCTGTATTCTTCTCCAATGTTGAAGCCGACCCCACGTTGGCCCTTTCCTTGCCTCCGCAGGGTGGACGCGGACCGTCTCCGGCCCGGCGGCCTGCCCGTGGCCGCAGCAGCAGCTCGGACCGCTCCACCACCAGCAGCAGCAGCCGCAGCACCTCGTCGTCGTCCTCCACTTCCAGTGGCTCCAGCACGTCTTCCGGGTCACGGTAACGCAGGATGCGGCACTCTCGCCACTCGCCTGAGTTGGGGCCGGGTTGAGGCTGGGCAGTTGCTGCTGCACGTCCCGATGCTAACCTTTATGGAATACAATGACGCGCGCGAGGGAGATACGTATGGATGTTGGCTTGTGCCGAGGCGGACGGCCTATAGCATGTCGTCGAGTCGTTAGGGACGTTTCGCCTTCGTCTGTTGAGGATTTGTTTCAACTTGGTAATGCAGCTGAACGGTAACTGGTCGCGAGCCTTTGCGCGTGGCTTGAGCAGTCTGCGTGGATCCTATGCTGGGAGGTTGGGGACCGTTGGGACTTCCCGCTCGGGCTCGATGTAACCTGGTGCCTGCATCCGTTCATCTGCAGTCACAGGATAAATGGCGTGTCCTCTAGCCCAGCAATTGGGCCGCGCAGGGCCGCTAGGGCGCAGGGCCACTCGGTCCACACCACACGCGACTGCCACGCCGCTCCCCCGGCTGGTTCACCACATCTCCCCTCAATGCCCAGTCGCGCTCAACCTTGGTCAGCGTCAGCCCATCGATAGGCTCGTTCCTCGCGCAAGCGCTGTGACGGCGCCAGAACTTGAGCTGGAGAAGGGAGGACCCGGCTCGACCTATGGAAATGGCTCGGTGGCAAAGGCAAGAGAATAGCCTGCTACCGGTGTGACCCAGCCATATGGGTTGTTGTGCGTTCTACATGGCTCCATCGTGTCTCGCGCCTCCGCGTAACAGGTGCCCGTGGAGCGCATCCGCAACTTTTCCATCATCGCGCACATTGATCACGGCAAATCCACGCTCGCGGACCAGCTGCTCCTGAAGACGGGGACCGTGGCCGCCCGTGACATGGTGGTGAGACACGCGTTGGCGCGGCGCTCTGGCGTACACGCCGGATCCGCCCTGGGCATTGGGATGGAGCCGAGGGGGCTGTACCGCGTTGGTCCCGGAGGAGGGGGCGGGTCCATCCTCGGGTGGGCCCCGAGGCGGGTCGGACCTCCCACGGCCGGTGCTCAGCAAACGTCAGCCCCGCAACGCACCTCCACGTGCTGTGCTGAGGCGCAGCGAGCTGGTGTAGTTGTCAGGGCGTCAGGAACCCAGGCACTGTGAGCCTGCTGCGGAGGCGCCCTGGCTCCAGCGTCCGGACAGGACATGCTTGGGCGCCATCACTACCGTGCGCGTCTGTGTGCGCCTGCCAGCCAGCCTACTCAGCGCCTGGACCCACGAACCGCCCACCAGGCTGTGAGGCCCTCAGCCGGTCGACTCCCGGCAGCGGCAGGGCGTTAATGAGGCGCTGGCGGGGTTCCAGGACAGAGGCCGCGGGTGCGGCGGCCGTCGAGGCTGTCTCCCCTCCCCGCTCCTAGCCGTGCCGGGGTCCAGCTGGGGGCTGTCCTCGTGCCCCACCCCACCCCCGCCCCGCAACGCAACGCAGCGCAGCGCACGCTTCTTGCCGCGCTGCCAGGGGGGTCTCCAAGGTGCGGGACACAGCGGAGGGCGGCTGTGGCTCGGGCCCTGTGTGGCAGCCAGGCCCCTGGCACTCGGCGTGCGGCCGCGCTGCGGACACCCGCCCCCCGGATGCACGCATGATAGGGGCGGGCCCCCAGCCCGGAGCTCGCCCGGCGGTCGGACAGAGCGCCGACGACTGGCGCCGCTTTGGCCTTCCGCGCGCAGCGCTCTGGTCTGCGAGCCGGTGGTGGTGCCACTGGCCCCTGGCTACTCCCCCCGAGGGAGTTCATTCTCCTGTCCCTTCAAAACCGCCCGTGGAAGATGTGCGCCTCGCCCGTAACTTGCCCGGGCGGCCGAGGCAGCGGGGAAGAGGAAGCGGCGATAGCGGAAGGCGTATCTCCATTGCCGGATTCTGGCCGACACGTGGAGGGACTGGCGCCCACCAGAACATGCCAGTCCCTCAATTCTCCTCCCAGGCTCCCCACCCCAACCCTCCTGACCCAACCCTCCTGTCAATCACACCCCTCCTCTCCCAGCTCGTCGGTACTCATGTCCTTTACCCTTGAACCCCCCTTCGATCCCCCGCAGGAGCAATTCATGGACAGCAACGAAATCGAGCGCGAGCGCGGCATCACCATCAAGCTCAACACCGCGCGCATGAAGTACACCAGCAAGCGGGACGGCCAGCTGTACGCGCTCAACCTCATCGACACGCCCGGACACGTGGACTTCACGTACGAGGTGCGGGGGGCGGAGCAGCACGGCACGGGGCCGTACGGTGCACAGGCCGCATGTGCGAGTAGTGCGGCAGCAAGCAGGTGCCGTGGCGGCGGTGCCGCACGCCGTGGCGGCGCCAGGCGGCGGCGCGTTCGAGGCAACGGAACCGCCAATGCGCGCCCGCGCGCCGCGCCCATCCCCACTCTCACCTTGTTCAAACGGCTGCTCGCGCCTGTCAAAGGCACCCCTCCCTCGTCCGCCTCCCTCGTGCCCCCTCTCACCGTACCTGCAGCTGGCTGGGCCTGAGTCTGCATCAGTCTCTGCCGGCACACATGCACTTTCTCCCCTTCCCCTTTGTCCTTCCCCGTCGTTGTTCATTCCCTTCTCCCCCCTTCCCCATGGGAGCTAGCTGCGTGGGTCCTCCTTGGACGCCAGCGTGGATGCCACCGTGTTCTCTCAAAACCTGTGTCCTCTATCAACCCCGCCCCCGCCCCCGCCTCTCCCCTTCTCCCCCCTCGCCCCGGCAAGAGCGGCTTGGTCGCCGGACGGGCGCCTTCGTGCGGAAGCCAGCGCGTTTCACGTCGACCGTTTTG
>LSYV01000002.1:2349948-2364443 GCA_001584585.1 Gonium pectorale
CTGGCGGGGCCTCCTTCATAATAGTAATCATGGTACGATGCCTAAAGCCCAAAGCCGCCTCGAATTGGTCTCGGAGTTGCTCATAGCGATGGGCATTCGCAGAACACACTCCGGCACCGCCTGCAGAGCCGCAACGGCCCGTCTCAGCACCGTATGCGTTGCGCGTACACCTTTCAGGGTCCGAAAACCCCAACAGGCTGCGCCGGAATAGGAGTGCGCGTGTGCGCCTCTCTTTCTCTGCAGATTTCTATGTTTTCCCCTCCGTGCATGCAAGCCAGAAGCAGGGAGGGTACCATCAGGGCGGGTGGGCACAAGTCACGGCGGGTGATACCTACGGGGTCGCAGTGTGCCTTCGGGCTCGAATCGTCTGGGGGCGTGCTGTGCGGCCCCAGCCAGCAATCCGATGTGCTGGTTGCGAACGACCGCCGAGGCCTGTCCGCTGGCTCCTGTCCTCACACCGGGAGCTACCGGTAAGCATACAGCCGCGAGGTTGCCTGCGCGACCATCTGCCGGGTCTGCTCCGCAACCGCGCCAGGCAGTGGCGGCTGCGGCCGTCATTCTCTAGAAGAGGTTCCAGATAGGGGATGTGGGAAAGGGCGCAGGCAACGGGAGAGACAATCAGCCCTCCCGTGAAGACAGCCGCCGAACCCCTGCCCTGCTGACCACAGCGCACCAGGCAGGCCTGAGCTGCCGGATGGGGGTCCGCCGCGCCCTGCGCCCACCTTCCAGCTGCCACCCATGTTGAGCAGGCGCGCCCTGACTTCTTTTCAGTTGTACACTTGTGTGCACCTCACACGCAGCAGCCTCAAGGTGACCGTGGGTGTTTTGAAACGCCATGCAGGTTGCAGGACCAGTCATAAACGGGGGCGCGCCAAGGAATCCCAAGGGCCGCGACTACTCGCCCTCGCATGGGCAATTCGGCGGCGCGACGACACGGTGGAGCCGTCCTCTGCGGCGGCGCCGCTGGCATCCGCTGCGCCGCAGCCCGGGCAACCAACGCTGGACTGTCTGGCGCAGGAGAGAGAGAAAGGAGAAAGCACGGAGAGAGCTCACCCGCTGCCCGCCCCACCGTCCAGAGCCCCTGCAGCGGCTCCCACCAGCGGAGCGGAGCGAGCCCCCCATACGCAGCGGCTCCTCTCTTGGACGCCGGACGTACCGCGACAGGCGACACATCCGACACATCACCCCTTCGACTACCTCTGGAGCTGGGTCCTACAACGACACCATCACTTAATCCACCCACCCCTGTCCATCCCCCATGCTTATTACGTACGCTGCTTCGCATGTGAACCTGCAGGTTTCTCTTTATTTTTGAACCATCACCTGCTGCGGGCGGCCCATTTCCCATTGTGAGCTCTTGGACTAAGGTGACTATGCGCGACTCCGCACCCCATACTCCGCACTCCGAACTCCACGCACTCCGCACTCCGAAGCCAAGGCGGCGCGCCTCCAGTTGAATGTCTTTGCTGCCTGTGTGGTGGCGGTGACAGCGAGCCGCCTGCGGAGGCCGCTACAGGTGCCCATTGCCATGACCGCCCCGGGCGGACCAACTCGGACGGCAGCTTGTGCCCCGAGCTGCAGGATCAGTTGCGGGCGCCGGGAGAGCTCGCCTGCAAAGAGGAAGGTATGGACTGCGCGGAATGCATGGAATATGGGGAATGCGGGCTGTGGGTTGTGCGGACTATGTACACTGCGGGAGATAGGACCTAAACCAGGTAGCTAACGAATCCAGATTGGGGATACCGCCGATCTGGCACTGGTCCGACCGTTGCATGCGAGGGCCTTGCGTGCCGCATGTTTCTGCTGGCTGGGTTTGCGTTTGGGAAGGGCATGCTTGTAGTGCGTGTCGGATGCTTTGCGTGCCTCCCGTTTGATCCTTTGCTCCAAGGTTTGCTGCAATCCCCAGCAATCCCTGCATTTTTTGGTCTGGCACTTATTGTGAGGCAGGGGAACCGAGGCTGTGGCACCAGCCTTGGACAGCGCGGAAGGCGCCCGCCTCCTGCTGACCGCCGGGCTACGGCGGCCGCACAATGACTGGCCGCTTGCGGTCATGCGCCTTGTGTGAGGCCACAGCGGCGACCGAGAAGACCCCGATGAAGGGGCGGTCATGCGAGAATAACGTTGGAATGAGTCTTCGTATGGATTGCCTTTGCGTCCAGCTTTCGGAGCTCTGAGCTAGGCGTATGAGGGTATGAGCGGGGAAAGTTGTACATGCACGTACTGCACCAAGTACGTGAATCCCGCAACGCGTTGTAAGACACGAGCCCCCGCGTCCCCCCTCAGCCTATTTGCACTTACAGGCAGCACGGGCTGCGGAGTATGGAGTGCGTGGAGTTCGGGGTGCGGAGTACGGGGTACGCGACTGAGCTGCAAGTTGTTTGCGGACTCCTGAGGAATTCTTCAAAGTTATTCCAATGAGTCAGCAACTCCAGCGCGGATCACAACAGCCCGCCACCAAAACTGCTCACCCCCACATGCTACCAAACATTCAGGCAGTTCAGTAATACTTTTCCTTTTGGAAGTCCGAAGGTGCACTACATAACAAAGACTGTCGTCGTACATTAAGTAGCTAGGTCGATTGAGCACTCGACAAAGCACAAAGGGCCGATACCGCCCATCGAACACATGCAGATCATAGGTGGGCAGCATGGCCCATCTGTTGTTAGCATGCAGCGCCTACCCTACGATAGTGCCCGGGCACGAGCCTGGGCGGCGTACGCATGCGCATCAGCGTCACTCACGAGCACTCGCTGCCCGCCCTGAAGAGTGTTGCGTTCCAAGCCTCGCAAAAAGAATCGCCAACTCCACACACACAAACAGGGCATGCAGGCCCGAAACACAAAGAGCACACACATGTTACTACGACCCATAGCTGCCTAACCAAGCCATAACACGCCATGGAGTTTATTCTGAACCAGGATCCCGCCCAAGCATGGATCCGATGTGCAAAAGAGAAACAAGCATGCGCCCACACCATACGTCACCTTCACAACCGCCCATCCGCTAACTCGAATGGCGCTGTCACATTTGTAAATAGTTTGTGGCCTGGCCGGCTATAACCCCACCAAGGGTCTTTGTTCTGTGGCAAGAAATAATATCAACGGCAAGCTGGCTTCGAAAGAGGTTCTTCCGAGGCCCAGAAGCGAAGAGGCCCCCCTCCACGCGCCGCAGAGCGGCGCCCGCGCGCCCGCACAGGCCTCCCGCCACCAGGCGTTGCAACGCATGCCCCGCGCCCGCCCCACTCTGCCTCTGAACACTCGCTCGCCAGTTGTTCTCACTGCCGGAGCACGCCGTCCCGCAATATCCGCGGTCCTGCGCCGCCGAGCCTGCAGCGGCCCCCTAACCACCGTAACCACGCACGTCGTACGTGCCGCTTACTCGAGCTCCTTGGGCGCCTGCACGCCGCCCAGGGCCGCGGCCGTGTTGGCAGCGAGCTTCTCCGCGGCCTTCTTGACACCCTCCATGGCGGGCGCAATCTCCTTCTGCGTCTCGGCATCCAGCTCCTTGTTCGCCGCATCCACTGCCAGCACCACCTGCTCCACGCCCGTTACGCCGGCCTCCAAGTCCGCAACGCCACCGCGCGGCACGGCCATGTGCTTGGCCTTTGCCGAGGCGCGCGTCAGGTTCGCCGACACGCGCGCCAGGTTGGCCGAGGCACGCGCCAGGTTGCTGTTGACCTCCTTGCCCGAGATGCGCGCGATCTTCTCCTGCGCCTCCTCCACCTTTGCCGCCAGCAGCTTCCCCTCCACCAGGCCCACCGAGCCGCGGGCCAGCGGGTCGTGGGACGCGCTGGTAGCGTCGCGCTTGTTGACGGCAATCTGTGAGGCGCCGGGCGGGGATGGGACACAGCGCGTGCGGTGGGAGCGGAAGCGGTGGGAAGGTGCCGCGGCAAAGAAGGGCAGGTAGGGAACAGAACCGACGAACTAGGAAGGTCTTTTCGTTAGGGCTGTCACCCTTCGCCACGGCCATACCCAATCTGCCTTTCGGCGCCAACCGTGCATATTATCCCGCTATGACACGCCTCCTTCCTCGCTGATCTGCACGCATGACAGCAGCAAGTTCTAGTCCCCGGGATCCGGTCAGAACTCACTGCCGAGTTGATGTCAAAAATGTTGTACTTGTGCATTAACCAGTAGGCAGCGACCTTCATGCCATCCTGTATGAACCACCAAACAACGCAATAGATCCAAATCCACAGCGGCATCAGCGTGTAGTCGCCGTACGCCAGGCCCTCGGTGGGAGTGTGGTCGGTCTCGCCCTTGGGCCAGACGCAGGCCAGGATGGTCGAGATGGACAGCGCCAGCGTGGCCGCACACAACAGAATGGGGCTGGGCTTGGCGGACCAGAAGAAACCATCGTGCGTGCGCGCCGAGAAGAGAGTGAGGAAGTCAGACACCGACACCTTGAGGTAAATCATGGTCGTAATCTGCAGGCAATGGTAGCAGCGGGCCGATGGTAGGGTTGATGGCGTAACGTTGGTTCCCATTTGAGGGCTCAGGCTTTGGTCCACAGAATCTGGATGCACTCCCCATCAGTGCCCATGCGTCATCAATGCCGCGCCCGCCTCACCTTGCCGTACTCCATGGGCCCCATGCCCCACTTCTGGAAGATGCCGTCGGGGTTCCAGCTGTCCAGGGCCGCCCACAGGAGCAGGATGCTGCTGCCGCAGGCCACGGCGCCCAGCACGATAGACACTGCAAAAAGCGAACGCAGATTCCACTTCTCTGGCATGGACGAGGGCTTGACGTGGTCGTAGCCGATGGAGATGAGGGTGCCGTCGTTGAGCAGCGTGATGAGCATGAGCATGAGCACCTACATGCGGCGGGGACGGGGGGGGGGAGGGGGCGAGGGGCGAAAGGGTCGAAAAAATGGTGTAGTGTGGTCTCCACACCGGCCACCGGCTTCAGGGAGCAAAAGCACTGCGTGACCTTGACCCTCCAACAGCAGACCCGTTTGACTTCTTCCTTTGGCTGCCGCGGCCAGGCCTGTCCGACTCCGTCACATTGTTGCCTCACCGGCATCTTGAAGAAGTGCGGCCACTCGGCCGGGTCCTGGCGGCACATTTCCTCCGGCTGATCAGCGCAGGGGATCTCTGGCGGCTCGTACTCCTTGGGCTTGAGGGTAAGCACGGCGATGAAGAAGAAGGTGAGCAGCTGCAGCGTGGCGGCGATACGGTAGTTGATGAAGTTCTTCATGCGCTGGAAGATGCAGCGGGCGGTCACAATGCCGTGAACGATGGTGCTCAGGCCCGGCTGCGTGAGCACAATGTCAGCGGCGGCGCGCGCAGCGTCGGTGGAGCCCTGCACCGCCACGCCCACGTCGGCGCGCTTGAGCGCGGGCGCGTCGTTGACTCCGTCGCCCGTCATGCCGACCGCAAAGCCGTTCTGGCGCAGCGCCTCCACGATCAGGTACTTGTGCTCGGGGTAGACCTGCCATGTCGTACACGGGTGCGGCGGCAGGCAGTCGTAAGACACACGACCCAGATGTTGGACACAAACCAGGACACGCACACGACCTAGTCCCGTTAAAGGCCATCCTGCGCTCCTACCTGCGCGAAGCCGTCGGCCTCCATAATCATCTTGCCGTACTTCTTGCCAAGATCCTTCGTAGCCTGGCCTTTGTTAATATCCTTGGCGTCCATGGTGGGCAGGTCCTTCGAGTCGTGGATGTTGGTGCCCATACCCAGCACGCGGGCGGTCTCCTGCGGGCCGAAGGTAGAGGTGGCAATGGTTCAGGGCGCGAGCAGCCATAACACTCGGGAGGTGGCGACCCGCACCCCGGTCTGGAGACCACTTGCCCCATCACGTCCTGCCATCGCACCTTGGCAATGAGCAGATGGTCACCCGTAATCATTTTCACGTCCACTCCGTAAGCCATGGCCTTGTGGATGGTGTCCTTGGTGTCGGGGCGCGGCGGGTCCAGGAAGGTCAGCAGGCCCGCCATGTGCCATTGGCCATCTGCAGGGGCCGATCGCGACGAAAAACGTGAACATGCACGTGAACACGAAGCATGACTAGTCAACAACATTTCAGGCTCAAACAGGGCCTGAGCGGCACTCCGGTCTGCCAAGTCGAAAACGGATCACCCTGCGACTACGCAGTACGACTGCACAACGCGTCACCAAACACCTCCATTACTCCAGGCAACTATCTCCTCCCGGGGGGGGGGGCCCACTGCGCCGCGTTAACTCACCGTCAAGAGTCCTGGCCACGGCAAGGCAACGGATGCCGCGCTGTCCAAATGCGTCCACCGCCACCTCCACCAGCTTGTGGATGCGCTCGTCGTGGGTGAGCTTGAGGATGATGTGCGGGGCGCCCTTGGTGACCTGCAGTTAGAGGACAAAGTGTGGCGGTGAAATGCAGACAGCACATGCGGCAGGGCCAACGCGATGTGTGCGCAACCCCTAGCCCGAATCCAAGCGAAAACGCGTGGTTTCATGCTCTTTAGGGTGCACGGCAGAAGGCACATCTGGACGCATGCGGCTGCTATCACAATGTGGTCATTTCCAAGCGGGCCACCTCCAATCCCCGCCAATCATTCCGCACCCAAGGTCGGGGTGACGCAATGCTGGGCTCGCAGGGGAACCGTAGATCGGCATCCGCTGTGTGCGTTGGGAAATTGAGCCACGGCCCCCGCCTGCATTTCTTATGTTAATCCTTTATCGGGTGCTGGGCCCTCAAAGCACCCGTCCAGCCAGCGCTCGCGCAACGCACCGCGCCCTTGATCCATCCATCGGGACCATGCATATGACTGTACTCAGCACGCCGCGACCGTAACGGCGTAAAGTGCCCGGCCAGCAGCGCCGGCAGCCCCACCCCACCTTGAACTCCTTGCCGTCGCGCTTGTCGCGAATGGTGCTTTCCGTGCGCTTGATCTTTGGGTCGAAGGGCATGTAGTCCAGCTGCTCGTACACGTTCAGCGCAGACAGGTCCTGCCGCTCGCTCGCCAGCACCAGCGTGTCCAGCGCGTCACGGGGCGGCTCGTGCCACTTGGCGGCCAGGGCGGCCATCTGCAGCAGCTTCCTCTGGTCCAGGCCGGGAATGTAGCAGGGCGCCTCATCCTGTGCCATCGTTGGCGGGCGAGATGGTAGTGGGGCCGTTGGCGAAAGACCAGCGCAGTTTTGAGGAGACAGTTTCAAAATGGTCAGTTGCACACAGCTCAGCATGTTGAGTCCGGTCCTGGCACCACCGGCTTCAGCGAGATCTTCTGGCTTTTGCGATACCCAGCCAGTCTCCACCCACCCACCCCACGCCACCCCTCCTCTTACCCTCTCCTCCCCTCCCCCTCTCCCCGCCCGCGCCCCCCCCCCGCCCCCGCTGGCGTTTACGCCGGCACACCGGACGCGGTCCCTAGTCGACAACGCCATGCCATCGGACTGTTTAACGCCCCGCCCCCACCTGGATGACCATCTTGTTGAGCGTGAGGGTGCCGGTCTTGTCGCTGCACAGCATGTTCATGCCCGCCATGTCCTCGATGGCGGCCAGGCGGGTCACGATCGCGCCGTGCGCGCTCAGCTCGCGGCTGCCCAGCGCCAGCGTGGTGGTGCACACGATCTCGATGGCGATGGGAATGGACGCCACCAGCAGCACCACCGTGAAGCTGAGCGCCTCCTTGAACACCTCACCTTTGCCCAGCATATACCCGAAGGCGGTGCCGCACAGCGCAAGCGACGTGACGACCAGCACAAGCATGATGGTGAGCAGGATCTTCTGCAGGTGGCCCAGCTCATCGCTGCCTGCCTGCAGCAGGCTGGCAGTCTTGCCAAGGAAGGTGTTGCGGCCGGTCGTCTGTGGCGCGAGGGGAGTTGTCACGTGTTTGCAAGTAATCAATCATGGGTGTGTTGCTATGTTTCCAGTGGCAACGCACAGGCTCTGCGGCGCCCACCCGGCTCATGGTGCAGGGAAGCGGTGGGTAGTCTCACAATCCCGCTGCAACGCCCCAACAACATTTCTTCGGCCCGGTGGCAGCAGTCGCGATGGCAGAGCGGCTCTTTCCTCATCGCAATCTCCCTGCTCCCGCACACCAGCCCGCCTTGACCTCACCTCGACTGTGCCCTCGGTCTCTCCGCGCACCACTGTGGAGCCCATCTTCGGGGCATCTCCGGCGGTCATGGTAGCGGGCAGCGACTCTCCATTGAGGGCAGACTGGTCCACATCGATGGTGCCGTGGTTGACGCGGCAGTCGGCAGGGACGTTGGAGCCGGAAGCGAGAAGCACCAGGTCTCCGGGCACCAGCAACCCGCCGTCAATCGTGACCCACTTGCCGTCGCGCTTGACTGTGGCCAAGGGTTTGAGGGAGGCCTTCAGCGCGGCGACGGCGTTGCCGGCCTTGGTGGTCTCGTACCTTGGGGGGACGAGACAGGCGATGGAGAAGAGTTGTTGGAGGAGGGAAGGCAGAGGGTAGTGGCCCAGAATGCCGGTGGAAAGGAGCAGGGCTTGCAGGGCAACGTGCAGGGCAGTGCGTGGCGGCAGTGATACAATGACGTATTGCGGCCATAAGTATATAACGAAAGCTCTTGCATGTGGAGGCGTGGCGTCGGCCGAGAGTCCTACAGGCAAGCTTGGCCAAGGAAGCCGAAGGCAAAAAAAATCATATTCAGGCCTGCCTCCACCCCCACGCAACCTCAACCCCCATACACACACTCACCATCCCAGTGTTGCGTTGATAAACTGGATGCCCAGCAGGATGCCGAAATCGGGCCAGTTCTGGATGGCCGCCTCGATGATGGCAGCAATCCAAATCTGCACGGAGGTTCCCGGCGGCGTTATGTTGGTGTGTAAGACTGGATGTCTGCTGCGCAACTGCAACAAGCCTCCCCGCTTAGGCCCCGCATAAAACCCTGATCATGCCTTCATGCCAGCCCGCTTGCATGCGGCCTCGTGATGATCGCTCAACTGCAATTGCCCCTTGCTTAGCCCCCGTGCACAACCCTGCCTCACCATGATTGGCATGGGTTGATAGAGCTGTATGTACGTCGCACACAGCACGTACGTACGCATGGGGCGCGAGGGATGTCCCGGGGCAAACATACGGTGGAGGCAGGAGTGGTCAGCGATGTGGGCAGGGACAAAGCAGGTCTCGAGTATGTCGCGCGAACACTACAGTTGACCCAACATCGAATTGCATGATATTGATTTATTTATAAAGGTGCGTTGAGGCTTGTGTAGCCAAAATGCGAAGTCGTTGTTCCTTACGCATGCAGCACGACATCGGTCCCACCTGGCGCACGAAAATTAGCCAGCTTGGCGTGCTCTCCTCGGCGAGCTCGTTTCGTCCGTGCACATGGAGCAGCTGCGTGGCCTCTGCGAGGGGCGAAGCACAGGACTGCAATTCCGCGACAACGCAGCATACCAACGCCGAAAGGCGCACCTTCCGTCGTGAGCCCCTCACTAATCTTGAAGTCCATCTTGTCCTCGCCTCCCTCTTGGCCGTCATCAAGGGGAGAGCCTGCATTCTCCTTCTCCGCCACTTCGGCCTTTGCTGCACCCTCTACCATTCTTTCCGTGCCGGCAACCTATAGGCACATATGACCAGCTGGTGCAGCTGGTCAATCCGCAGCTGCAAAGTACCTGACAAACTTTCCAGAGAATGGAGGCTGGATATCGGCGTGTAACAGCGACGCCGCGGGGTCTTGTAATCTGGGCCAATAGTGTATACAATAGCTTGGAGCAATTGGAGCAATTGGGGCAAAAAAGCTCCCTCCCAACCCAGCCGTACACGTAACTCGTACCGCCTTCCGAATCATTACATAATTGTTGACCTTTCTGCGGAAACGCCTTGGAAAGATGCGTGCTGCATTGAGGTACCCGACCTTGGTGTCGGAGACGTGTCGGCCGAATGTGCTGGTCGGCTTTACGGTACAGTTTCGGTGCTTAGATGCTTCTCTGGCACGCAACGGTGGGCGGGGTCACTAGGAGCACAAGCCCCGATGCATGCACTTGCCCGTAACCCAAGAGCGAGGCTAGCCCTTGCGCACGTACAGTACCGTCGTCCATGGCAACCATGGTGACCGAGCACAATGGCCTTCGTGCCGAGGCTGACCGACCCAGGGAGGCCACGTGTGCCACCGTGTGCATGGGAACGCGAGCAGTTGTGCACAGTACATGGGCGCTTCATTTCCAACGCACTTCTTACGTTGCCGCTCATTTTACCAATCCAATCAAGCCATTCCAGGGGAGGGTTTCAGTCACGCATCCTTGGCGAGGATGTCGTCCACCTGGGCCTGAATGTAGTAAGCCATCCTCCATCCCCGGGCGCAGTCCCATCCCAAACCACCCATGCGCGTGGAGAGCATCGGGCCGATGGGGGTAGCGGTTCTGCTGGGCCGGGACACCGCCCGCATCCGCCGCCGTATCGAGGAGCAGGTGCCATGCGACGTCCCCGATACTTGACCCGATCGAGGCCCCCCGGCTGGTCCGCCCCCGTGCGAGCTGCGAGGTCTGCGCCTTCCCCCCGCGATGAGAGCACCATGTTGCTCTGTGACGAAAGCAGCACGGTTTGAGTCAGCTGCGGTCCGACATCCTGTAAACCCATCAACCCCAGTTACAATACCCCTGGGGCGACACGCCCTGTTAACCAGTCCCGCTTGGGGGATGCAACTAGGCAAAGGGGGACATGATGCCGCTATCCTCAACACGCCGGCTGGAGCGCACCATTATCTCGCTCCCAAAAACTCTCACCGCCGGCCAGCGGCCTCGAGCGCTCTGCCCAGCTTTCCTGCTCTACAATGCCGGCAGAGCACACACATCCCCGCGGAACAGACACCACGCCCCAAAGAAAGGGGCAGCGCAGGCAACGAACCCAAGACCGGAGGGCGGGCGGGCGGGAAAAAATGGCAAGGTAGCGATAGCTGCTGAGCAAAACCGCTCGAGCTCCCCAGTCCCGCGCGTCAGCTACGCTGGGAGAACGAGCACTGCGACTAGACCAAAGAGGTGCTCCTAGATTCAAGACGATGAGCGGCCTCGTGCCACCGGCTTCCACTCAGCACCTCTGCCTCGAGCCGTACTGCCGTCATGCCGTACCGCACACACATGCACATAAACAGCTGGCCCAGATTTCACTGGCCACTACCCGAGGAGCCTGCCTCCCCTTGCGCCACAAACCGCATTTTGGAAGTTCCAAAATAACAAGTTGGCACCTGGGCTGCCGCACGCCGCCCCTGGCGGAGGTGCCCGCGGGCAGCTGGGTGTGCCCGCCCTGCAGGGCGGCCCGGACGGGCCCGGGGGCCCGGACGGGCGGCGACTGCAGGCCCCGTGCCGCAGCGGCCCGAGCCCGCTCCCGTGCTGTTTCCCAACGCCGCCACACGGCGGCTCGACGACGAGGCGGCAGCGCTCGACGGGCGGCGTGTCGCCAGGGAAGGGTAAGAGCCAGCGGGAGCAGGAGATGCGGGGCACGCTAACGGCACAAGGGCGCACTGCGGCTGCCCGAGTACTTCCAGGTGAAATGGGATAACAGGTCGAGCGAGTGGATGAGGCTGGCGGTTGCCAAGCGCATCTTGGTGCCGCTAGAGAGCGCAGCGACGGCGAAGTGAACGGGCAAGAAGTACAGATGCAGGGTGGATGCAAGGTTCAGTGGTGGGGCTGCACAGCGTGCGCGCAGGCGCCCTTGTGATGAGTGTGGCTGGCAGCGTGCGCCAGCAGGGGAAAGGGCATGCGCAGCGTGCGTGCATTGCCTGACCCAAGAAGGTTCAAGGTTCCGTGGGGCCGCGCATTCCCAGCGCGTGTTGCCATGTTGTTCGGTGGTACGGTGCAATCACCAGGTAGCAGGGGCCCGCCTGGCGTCAGTGCGGGTTGCCCATGTCTCAGGCGTTAGTTGAGGCGACTATCACGTACTTACTTTCCGGAAGCCACAGCAGCGGCGCATTGGCATGACAATACGGTACCGCTAACAGCATACGACCAGCATGCGGCCATCCATCCGCATCAATTGCAGCGGTTCGTGTCTAGCCCGCGGCCAGCTAAGCGTACAGCCGCTATTGCTTTCTAGTTTGTGTTCCTGCTCTGTTCGTTGGGTTTGTCGTGCCGGCATGCGCACCTGACAGAGCCTGTTGGCATGGACGCATGGTGTCATAGTCTTGGTTCAGGGGGAGTGCAGTATGCAGGAGTAAGCGATTTTCGCTCTCATCCCCGGGTTCCCGTGTGTCGTATTTGCTTGGTGTACATGTTCATTTCACGGTCCTTTTGACACGTGTGTGAATGCGTGTGTTGTACGGTGTACGGCGCTTTTGTGATTGTCGTGCAGATCTTGTGTATTTAGCGTCGCAGCGCTTGTGTCGCGCTGCGCTCGTCTTGCTCTTGGGCAGTGGCCCTTGAGCGACAAGTAGGACCCGATCGTCAGTCAGCCTGCTGGCGGTTGAGTATGTAATGATGACCGCGGCATGACCGCGTGATTCCTCTTTTGCCCCTCGAGCCGAGCAGACAGACTTTTGCACGTCGTTCCTTCGATTCCGTTTGTTTGACAGCAGCGAGGCATGTTCGGTGGTTCCTTTATTTAGCGGTGCAGGCTAGACCTTAGCCGCTCCCCATGTGTCGGGGAAAGTGGCGCGCCCCCTAGCAAGACCCCTTGCTGCCCTTGCGAAACCACAGCAGCCGACCGAGGTGACGCGAAGGTGCTAAATCCCGGGCATGCGGGTGTGTGGGCGTGCGGCCGAGCTAGTTTGGCATGTTGTTTTTCCCGCCTGCGTTATCTTTTTCCTTTCCTTTTGCCCGCGCGTTCGAATGGACGCCAGAACCCGACGGATGGGCAGCCTTAGCTCCAGGCGAAAGGGCGTGCATGATTCAGTGGTATCTGGGCTTCCGTACGAGGCTGCGGACCCCCATCTCTTCAGGCGATGACTGGGAGTCCCGAGCAATTGCAGCGGCGCTTCACCTATGCCATTTTCACCCTTGTTCTGCATCATTTAAGGGCTTTGGCCTGCCGTGGAAGACCGTGTTCGCGATGGCAGTCGAGCGTTGATGTGCGAGCGTGCATGCTGTACTATAGGGCGTTATGACTGTCGTAAGGCGAGCGGTTGAGGGCTATGGTTGCTCCTTCCACACACCTTTCGTTTTGCACCCCTAGTGCACACCCTCTCATCAGCGGTGCACTACGTCTTTCTGCGTTGCCCGCTGGGGGGGAGTTACGGGTGTGCACGTAAAACGCACGTTGGACGGTCAGCGTGCACGACACGTGCTTCGAGTGAGGGAGAGTCGTGATGTGGGGCTGGATTTGCCACGAGCCACCTTTGGGCCCTGCCAGCTGTCATGTGCCAGCGTGTGTTTCCGGTAAGTGTGTGGATTCGGTGGATTCGGAGCCGAGGCGGCCTCGGGGCCTTGGCTGGCCGACTGGTCGACTGCATCAAAGTTGACGTGTAGTACCTGGTAGCCATTCTGCTGTTATAAAAAGGCCACATCGCAATGCGCGCCGCGAAATCGTCCCGGCAGCTGTGCGCCTGACCAGCCCCTGCTGGAGACAGGCCCAGGGCTTCGACACCCGTCAGCAGGTGACATGAGTGGTCAGAGTGGACTGTTCGGCGTCAGTAACCTTTCTTCAGGAAAAAATTCCTTCCAGGCAGCAGCGTGCGCTCTTGGTGTGCCCTCCGCACAGCGTTCGGGCTTCTGTGCGAGGATCAAAGGCTCGCGTGACAACCTGCGGCTACCCAACGCACACCTGTTCCGACGAGGGCCTGCATGCCACTTGTAACGGCTCCCGGGCGGGTTTCCCAAAGGCACCCGGGCAAATACATATGAAGACCACATCCCAGAGGGCAGCGGACCGCACCTCCCCTGCCAGCAACGGCAAGCCTTCCCTGGTAGGATCGCTATCCCCGTTCTTCCGACCGGCAAAGGTGTGCTTGCAAGATGGGAAACACCAGATCCACCCGCTCATATGGCAGACCGGCACACGCTCCTGATTCGCACGCTACCGTACAGGTGTGGCGCAGCCCCCACATGATGCGCGGGACGGTGGTACGGCGATTTGCCGGTGCCAGCGGTGCAATTGCGGTGCCGCACGACACGAACCTACGTGGTAACCTACATGCGCCCTCGGTTGTGCATGTCCGGAGAGGTGGGCCCCCTCTTCTTACGTGGCCGTTCGAGTACTGTAAGATGTAAGTATCGACTGTGGTTGCAGCGTGTACTTGTTGTACTTGATGCCGCCGTACAGGTTGGCCTTTGCCCTGGCCTGGTAACCCAGCGTGCAACACAGGCGAATCACGCGCTTCTCACCAAACAGCTTCTGTTGCCATTTTTCCGCTTGAGCCCGCTGTGCTAGCCAGACCTCGGTGCGGCCCGGCCATACATTTTCTGTAAGTCCTGGCAGTCCTTGAGATGCGTACGTCTACAAAGGAAGGGGGAGACATCTGCTGCAGACATGGACATGTTCCAAGGTCTGACATTACCGATGGGGTGGGTTGGTGTATGGCAAAGATGTGGCGTCCGGGCGATGCAAATGAGGAGCTTGGCCCTTCCATTGCCCTTCCGAACAGACCGCTTTCGCCACTGTGGCACTGTGAC
>LSYV01000002.1:2364463-2426240 GCA_001584585.1 Gonium pectorale
CAGCCCCCAAACCCCCAAAGACCGGCTTACCATCGTACCCGGTTTGTCTGACTGTGACCATGATCTTGCAGCACAGTTACCAGGATGCCAAAGTTCTTTTGTTCAATGCTCTAACTGATGGGGAGGAGGTCACAGTTTTGGAAGGCAGTACGGAAGCTGGAGGCGCATGTCATCGCCGCAGACGGCGTGATGAAACGGTCCCAGCCTCCCCCACGTCAACACTGTTTGGGCGTGTGCTATGCCGTGAGAGGTCAGAACGGAGGCCAATTAAGACATGAAAGGCTGCAAAGGAAGGAGGAGTGAATGGGGAGTAGTGGGAAGCGGGGATCCTCTCCTAATCCCCCATGCTCGCTTGTTGGAGCACAGCGGGAACGTTGGGGATTACTGTAGCATGCCGCCGCACAGGTCCTTAATGGTCCTTGGATGCTTGATGAGTGCACAGGGTTGGGCGTAGTCAGCGAGGTAGGGGCCTTGGACGGTTGCCGCACCGCACACTCGCACGTAAGTCCCAATCAAAGCACACGGGAGGCTGGGGCTCAGAGGGTATGCGGGTATCACGCTTACGTTGCAAACATCCACAAGCCACGCCCATCTCTCCTCGAGCAACGGGGTCGTTTTCCCGTTGAAGGAGCTCGCCCGACACACGCAACACGCAGGCAAGGGCGCGGTGACTTGCATCGGATTGTGACTAGGCGCCGAGTCGCGGATACCAGCGACCCAACCCCCATTGACATGCGGCCGCCTGTATGCCAATGCGAGTTAGTATAAAAAGGCTCCTTCACATGTGTGAGAAGGATTTGCCGTAGATTCTACGCAAAAATATCTACGCTTCACGACACCTTCTCCTTTTCATTCTCATTGAAGTTCATTGAGCTGCTCCAGGCGCCACACTTCCGGCCCAAAAAGCAGCCACCTTGCCCACAAGGCGTCAACAGGGCCGGGCATCGCGTTCCTTGCCCTTCAATGCAGCTCATGCGGGCGTTAGGCGGACAGCGCATATGCTCACGGATTGGAACTCGTGGGGTCCGCAGCAGTGAGGTCGGCAACCGGGAGCAGGCGGACCCGGCGAGCCAACTGCAGCTCGTCAGAGCAATCGCCTCCAATCTGGCAACACGACATAGTGGCGAGCTGCCTGGCAACTCTCAACGGTCCGCGATTGGGCGTTCGCGAGAAGAGGCGGCTTCGATATCAGCATCGCCGTTGCAGGTGCGCTCTCGCGGGAACACCTCGAAGCTCTGGAACTAAAGATGGGTAACTTGCTTGGTGTTCTTTTTGAAGTGACCTGTCCGAAAGCGCATACGGTCGCTGCCCTCTGGCGCGGGTCTCCGCCGCAGTTCATGCTGGAAGATGTCACGGCGTCTACCTCAACAGCTGCTCAGGCTTTCCGCCGGGTCGTCTGTCTGCCATACCACAGCCCGGCCGTGCAGGACAGAACGCGGCTGGAGCGACGGGTGCGTATTCTCTCAGGGGGCTGCAAAGGCGGCAAGAGTGGAGGCAGAAGGCGGCGACGGGACTGCTCAGATAGGCAAAGCAACCATAAGCCCTGTGCGGCTCCCAAACACAGTGATAGGATGCACCTCCGTGGCTTTGCTGCGTTGCTGGGCGCCCAAAACGTCAAATGCCCATGTCCGCACCCGTCACCGCAGGTCTGCCAGCTGGTGCTCGAGCTGATGGCCCGAAGTGGGGCCATCAACCTACACGAGGCGGCCAGCCGGCTGGAGAGCCAGGGCCTCCGCGTGGACTTCACGCACCCCTCCAAGGCGCAGGCACGGTCACCGCTGACCACGCGGTCCATCAGCGATCCCTTCCTTGTCGTGACCTCGGGTGCGTTGCTGCCTGGCAGCGGGGCTACGGCAAGCGGGCCCATGGCGCTGTTGTGCTGGCGCCGGATGGGCTCGCGATGCGCGGCTGCAGCGAGAGGGCGGAACCCAGCAGCCGTAGGCCACTCCCAGGCCCGTGCCGAAAGGCCTCACGACGCACCCATGTCGATGCGCGCACACCGATTGCCGCTCCGCATTCCTGTCACCCACTGACATGTTCGCCCAACCCTCTCCCTGCCCCTCACCTTGGCCCCGCATGCATCCTTGTAGACGCGGCCGAGGACGGTGTCGACGCCGTAGTCGTCGTCGACACCACCCTGCGGGAGCACCTGGCGGTGGCGCCCTCCACACCCTCCTACCGCATCACGCTGGCTTCCGATGTGCCCGAGGTCTTCGTGGGCACGCCCGCCCGCCTGTTCCAGCTGGTGACCTCTATGGCCACGGCCATCCAGCTCAACTTCGGCAGCCAGGGCATCGAGATCCCGCCCTGGCGCCGCAAGTCTGCGCTGCTAAGCCGCTGGTCTGTGCTCGGACCCATGCGGTCGGCGCAGGCCCAGGCCCAAGCCGCCGCCGGGCAGCCCGCCCAGGCCCACGGGACCGCGGACCTGCAGGCGAAGGAGCAAGCGAAGGAGGAGGCGCTGGCTCAGGCTTATGCGACGGCCGCTCGCCAGGTCTTCCGGCCAGGGGCGGGGCTGGGTCCGGCGCAGCAAACCGGAGCGGGCCCGGAGCCGCTTGCAACCCTGGTGGCAGCTGATGAATGTGGTGCTGCCAACGTTTGGTTACAAGTGGAACTGCCGCGCGCACAGGGTGCCGGCGACGGACCGTTGGCGGCTGCTGCCGCTGCGGCGGACGCGGGTGTGGCACTGCGTATGAGGCAGTCTGTGCGCGATGGCCAGGTGCATGGCGGATGCGCTGCGTTTGCGGCGCACCCGGCCAAGGTTGTCAAGGGCTTCCAGCTAGGGGAGTCGGCTGCGGGGCAGCGTGACGCGCAGCAGAAGGAGCGCGTCAGCAGCGCGGGGCGTGAGCGGAGGCCCGGCGCTCTAGCGAGCCTGTGCCGCGCGGAGGCGGGCGGCAGCAGCGCCAACAGCGAGGAGGCGATGGCAATGGGCGCGTCGCCTCTGAGCGTGTTTAGGGACTAGTGAGGTACAGCCGGGCTGCCCCGGATCGCTTTATCTTGCCCCGGATTGCCGGAAGCTCGGATACCCGCTCGAGAAGAAACGAGAAGTTGTACTTGACGCGGCTCCAGGATGCAGGAAAGCCGATGCAGAGTGGGAGTCTGGCAAGCGGAGGATTTATCTAGGGTGTGAGGATGAGGCCATGTGCAGGCTGCTGTTCACACGGGATTCCGTGTGTACGATTGCAGCGCACATTGGAGACTTTACAAACTACGGACCGGCCGGCACCGCCGACCGTGGCATGTGGCCGCGGCGCGCGCGGTGACCCGCCGGATGCGACTGAATACAACGCGCCTGAACGCACTTTTATTTACGTCCACACACAAGCATACACAGCTCCGTGTGGCAGCAGCGGACTCGTGCATACACGTTCTGTTTCGCCGTTTTGTCTTCGTACCAAATGCTGAAGTGATGGACGGGAGGGTGTTTTGGAGTCCCTGTGCCTGGGGCTTTCCTTGCTCGTTTCATCTGTATGAGGGACCCGTGGATGGGTAACGCGAGCGAGCTTCGTTGCGGTTATGTGGGCATCGTTCTTTGTCTTCTTCCTCTAGTTCAGCTATAGGAGATGGTGGAGTTTGTTTTGTCTCCCGTTTACGGTACGCTCGTGTGCGGATTGCTTTGGGGCCCTTGCATTCATGAATGCTCTGGCTAGTAGTCATAGTGGCATGCAGCTCGTCTCCGTTCTCCGCTTTAATCTTTTCAACTTTGCATGTGTCCGTTGTTCAACAAATGTCGGTTCCTTCAACAAAACCGAGTATGTTGGTGGTGTTGTGTGGTGCTTACGTGTGTGGAATGTGTTTGGAAGTCGCTGGCCTGCCAATTTTACGCTCCCACTGCTCCAGCCGCGAGACTGTATGGGCGATTTCTGCTCCGCGGCAGGGGCAGTTCATGTGCAGAAAGCGCCGGGTCTTGATGGCGCGGTCCGTTTGAACGTCGACAGCCCAGGCATTTTGGTCAAGCGCTGCTGAACTTTTGCGCGGCGACGCGCTTGGTGCCGGCAAGGCCGTAACGCCTACGCCGCGAGCCCTTTTTTTCAGTACGCGAGGGTACGGTTTTGGACAAGGGTATCTTTCGGTTCGTTACGAGACGAGCATTAGCGCCTTGATTGTAACACGGAGGGACCGCGTGTTTGCTTTCGCGCAATACAAGTATCGCTCGCCATTTCCTTTGTATACAAGGTCGCGCGTGATGCCTTATATGCGGCGTCCCCGTTAATGGCTGCCAGGGCCGTCCAGGGGCAGGCGCAACCGCCCATGCTTGACGACACCCCTATAGAAAAAACTTTCGTTCCCAGAGTGGGTACGGCATGCATGGCCTGCCGCTGTGCTGATGTCCTGATGTGTTGTACGTTCCGCATGGGCAGCCTGGAAGCGTGCGGCCGGTGCACATACGGAAGCATCTGCAGGTACCGCTTCGAGACGGATTCGTCAACGGTGGGCAGTTGCGCCTGGCAGCCCGCTGAGTATTTTTTCGCACTAGAACCCGCCATACCTGAGACCAGGTGACCGTCCACGCATTCAGGCGCATGCATATACGGTCATTGCCAAAGCCTGTCCCACGACCGCCGACACATACGGGTTACATACACACTGAACTGGTAGCTTAAATGTCAGGAACAGGAACGCAAAGGGGCCCACTCCCAACCCACACACTCTAAACACAGGCCCTTGGTTACAGGGTCGCTTCAAGACCCATACTTAAGGTCATTGACTCGGGCGGATACCCAGTCTCTTACACACAATTCTGTTTTGAGTGCAGTAACGCAGGGGATCCATACCCAGTCCGCACTTTCAAAGCTCGTGCCGGCCTGCTGAATCCTTTTCGCTCAGTCAGAGTAATACACGGTCGCTTCCCAACTTTTACTTCTTTTTTGAAAACGGGATCCACCATGTATTACGACCGACATGTGCTGTGCCGTACAGTACATGTTCGATTAGTGCTTTTGTTGCAGGGCTGGTGGATGCCGCACGCCACTGCTCGTCTCATATGTGCCCCCCCCCCTGCCATTGCTCGGAGCAATTTGCTCCGCTTCCGTGAGTGTTCCTGCTTGTGTTTCCGCACTGCTCGGCAACCCTTCCCAGCTAGTTGTATGCTCCACCAACCTTCTCTGGGCATCGCTTAGTGCGGCAGGCTGCGGCGGCTGCCCACTGCCACTCACGTTTAAGCACGTCTTGGTGCTTCATGTACTCCAGTAGCACCTGCCCAAGAGTGAAAGCAAAACACCCCAAGTCGAGGAAGAGCACCACGCCCAGCTGATAAGCGTGCGCCCGCGAACGGCACGGCTGTGTGGCTTTGGGGTACGTGCCAGGCCAAAGACGAAGCCGTACTTTTCATTCTATTTCTCTTTCACCGTCAACTAGAGCGTCCGGCTGCCGATGGCTTGAAGGCAGGACTCGTGCTACTCTGCGCATCACGAGCAGAGCAGAAGGAGCAGAATCCGTCATTGGTTATGCCCGTGACGCCTCATGTGCTTGGCGAGGCTGGCGTGCAGTACCCGCCGCTTGCCTATTGCTCCACGGAGTCGTTTCCAATATTCCAAAACCCTCGACGCTGCAAAACATCCCCCGAGTACACTCTGCCCGGCCGAGTTGGCGAGTCCGGCTTGGACCGGAAATCTGAGAGCTCAAATGGCGAAACCTGGGGCTTATGGAAGGATGGAGCTTGGGGTTTGGGGTTTGGGTTGCAGGTGCGACAGAAAGGTGAATGGAAACAGGTCCAGACGTCTTGATGTCCTCATAAATGTTTTCACCTTTCCCTTATCAACGGTGCTCGGCGGACGGACTGGCGGTCTGCGAGGCGTAGCCCCCGAGTTGCCAGGGTCGCCGCTGCGCAGGTTCCTCATCCAGTCTTCTGTAGCCATGATTTTGCTGGTGGCACACCCTTGTGAGACCGGGGTTGTGACAGCTACACCCAACACGCGTGTAGCTGTCCCGCGGTCCTTGTAAGACCTTTTGACAGCGCCGCCCTCTGCTCGAGTAGCGCTACATGAATGAGTGCGGGGAAGAGGGGTGTGGACTGGGGACTGGGGTTCGCCCAGGCAGTGGTCGGCTCCGTGCACATCCTAAATTCACCGCCGCGTGACATGCGTGACCTCGCCTGATGCGTTAGCATGGCTCACTATCCTGTTGCCATGTTCCCGTATTCGTCAGTGCGCGTATGATGATAAAAGTGTGATGGGCTGTTGAGATTCCAGTTGGTGGTTCCTGATCGCCATACCGGAGTGGATACTAGGAATATTACAAGGAAGCAGGAGTGTGATTCATGCCCAGTCGGGGCCTGTCTCGTCCAATAAGACCCTTTTCATTAGGTGCCCGGCTAAATCATAACATCACAGTCCTGAGATGCTGGCTTGCCTGGGAGGGAGTTGGCCCTCGGTCTATCTACTTACAATCTACCCATGGCTGCACAGGCTTTGACGGGTACCTGTAACCTGTAACCACATCATCACACGCTCAACCCATGAACCCACGCCCTCCAACCCTTTCGTCACCCCTGACTCAACGGCCCGCACCACCCCTGGTGCGAAGACCAACTAACTCCAGTGCTTGCAGCCAGACAGTCCTGGCACCGTACACGTGCCGGCCCCTCCCTTTACACCAAAGCCGACGTGTCTACATCCAAGCACGGGCACCTGCAGGCATCACGCATAGGCTGTGCACTCCTTCACGATTGTTTGAATAAGCATTCTTCTCGCCTAGCCCATGGGCGACCTCACGGACCCATCTTCCTTCGGCGCACTGCACACCTGCCCTTGCGAACTCGGTGCACCACCCGTACGGAGGTTAGGTGTGCAGCACCGTTTGACTCCCACACCATCAAAGAGCTCCCGCTTCATGGGCGAAAAAAACCTTGCGGCAACCGATGAGCTTTCAACCCACTACAGTGCAGAGAAAGAAGGACCCATCGCCAAACCCGATGCCAGCATACTGACCCATGGGCATACTGACCAACTGTAACTGTATGGGCGGGGTAGGACACATCATGCGCCTCAACTATAGTACAACGCGCCTAAGGGCCTGTTTCCTCTAGGTGGCGCTGCTCCACTATGAAACCCGGTGTAATACAAAGAGAATATGATGTACATGACTTGGATACATTACGGTAGGCTCGAGTACTGGACAGCCCGGAACACGATACAACTCAGACTCTTCCCGCCGCAGCACGCCCATAGTCAACAAGGGTTATACATCCAACACCTTCCCCAATGCAATATCGCCAGCCGCGCCCCGACATGCTGTACACACCTTTTGGCCGGCCTGCACGGTCGGTGTGCATGCTTGTTATTACAATGTACACGGGCGACCAGGCGGGGGAGGCCGGGGAGCGGCGACCCGGGCCGGTTGACCCGGGCCCGCCGGCGGCGGTGCGGCACAGCCCTGGTTCCCGCCAGCCACTACGCGATGCTGCAGCCGTCGGCTGTGCTTGGGGCCGGCACCGAAAACAGCGAGTGGCGGGAGAAGAAGCCCGGCACGCAATCGGTGACCTTGCCGCCCTCGAAGGCCTTGACCCGGCGTATGGGCGGGCAGTACAGGTGTAGCGTGCAGGCCGTCGCGGGGGCGCCGCTGCCCCGCGACGTGGAGAAGACCTCCTCCTCCTCCTCCTCCTTCGTCTCCTTGTCCTCCTCCTCCTCTGACGACGGCGGCGGCGACGTCACGGCCCGGGGCCTGGCGTCAGCGGGGCAGCCCACACTGTGGAGAGCCGTCAGGTCGTTGATGTACGCCACGTCGCCCGCCTGGGGTCGGTCGGTGCCATGCGGGGAAGGGAGGCCAGCGGCCAAGCCAGGAACTATCATCGTAGAGGCAGGGTAGAAGAAGTGTTGGGAAAGCACAACACCAATCGCAGCCGACGGGTGTAGGGCAAGTGTTACTGTCATAAGACATAGCGGACGGGCCGGGAGAGGGGGAACAATTGTGCGACGGCACGGATGAATGCGTGGCGGCCTAGGACTTGAAGAAGAGCGGAGCGCTGCGCCACCGAGCCGCCGTCTGACAACTGGGGGCCGGGCCGAAGCCGTCTCTGGTCTTCCCGTGGGCGGGCGCTGCACCGCGCGCACCCATACTGCAGAAGCCACCCCAAGACGCAGAAAACCCTCCCGGCAGTGTCCCGGCCCTCGCAGCCGTCTCCCCGTCGGTGTACCGCCGCCCACGTGGGTGCCACCGGGCAGCTGTCGGTAGCCCGTGCTGGCGTGCATGGATTCCAAAACTCAGCGGACCGGTGGTTCATGCAGCCCCGCGCCCACCTGTAGGTCGGTGGTGCACCTGAATATGAGCGGTGATGTGTCATCCGTCTGCGCGTGCGCAGCGGAGGCGCCGGTCGGCTCGGCCGCACCCCTGAGCCGCTGCTGCCAGTCGTCCACTCGGAGCGGCTCGTACTGTGTCTCGCGGACCTCCCCGTCCAGCACAGCCAGCCAGCAGTGGCTGACGGGCCAGGACGGTTCGAAGGAGACGCAGAGATTAGGAATGAGCCGGCGGCAGCCTTTAGTTGCACGCGTGTGGTACGTATGCGTGACGGAATGCAGAAAACAGGTGTACGAGGTAGCTAGCAAAGGCATCCTAGCCGGCAGCTCGTGAACCCCCTATCGCGCCCGACCTAACAAGGTAACCCATCGTAACTCAACGCTGAGTGATGGGCTGCGCTGGTGAACTGGGCTGAGCTGGGCTGACCTCCAGACAGCGGGACCGGCAGTGCAGGATTCGTTGCCGCAAGCGTGTGGGTGAGTATCGGGTGTCGCGAAATATTTTGCGCAAACAACGGTGGCATGTGGAGGATTGGCCTGCATGACAGCATGCTGACCTGTCAGCGTGGTTGTGTACGCGGCTCGTCTGGCCTTCCCTCCAGCAGAGCAGCTGCGACAGCGAGCAAGCCCGGGCAGCCGGGGTAGGGGGCACACGTCAGCGTTTGATGCCAGCGATGCAACAAACCCCGCCAGTGTCGCATAAATGCTGATGCTTACCGATGCCCCGATGGCGCGAAGTATCTGCCCGCGCCGCTCACAGGAGCGCGTCTTACCATGAGCTCAAAGTCGTCTGTAGACCACAACAGGTGACGGAGGTAGCCGTGGTCGCCCCAAGCGGCGTACTGCCGCCAGTCCCCACGGTTGGCTCGGCTGTAGGCCTGGGGGGAGGCCCCGCCGAAAGACGGCGAATACGGAGAGGTGTATAACGGCGTGCAGGCTTCGATAGACCCCGAACCGGTTCACATGTTGCTTTGCAGGCTCAGCTACCGGTGTATGCGTGCAGGCTTCAGCTCTCACGCCCCCGCCGCACGGTGTCCATGCATGCCCCCGGGGAACCTGGCAATCGAGTACGGCGGTCAGGCGGTCAGGGCACAGTGCGGGGCGCACCCTACCTGCAGGAGTGAGCAAACGCGCTCGTGCATGCGTTGCAAGGATTCCGAGGCCTGGCGGTTGTTCAGCACGTGGCCCAGGGCTTTCTCGGCGTCGAAGACCGAGGAAAGCTTCTTCACCAAGGACGCCAGGCCCAAAGCGTTGGGCGTGCCATCCAGAGCTTCACCATACAGGCACTGGCGCCGGTTGATGGGACCCTGTTATGTGCAACGGGGACGCATGCAAGCCTCGTTCGAGGTCGTGAAGCCCCCCGGCCATGGGATCGCTTCAGCCATCAGATACGGGGTTGTAGTAAGTGAACCTTGTTAACAATTACCATGGGGTTGTCGGGGTCACCGCGACGACCGCTCGCGAAACCCTAGTGCGGATGACCGTGCCGTGGAAGCGAGCCAGCGTTCAGCCTCAGATCCAAAACCAAAAGCCCCTGACATAGGCTTGGGGCGCGCGCGGATTAGCGGATCTCTTCTGCGCGGATTAGCGGACCAGGGAGCAGTTGATGCGAGAGGTTCAAAAGTCGATACCGCTCGAATTGAAAGACATGATAGACAACACAATTTAAACTTATGATATTCTAATTGAAGAACTGTTCAAGCTGACATGGCGCCCTCAAAGCCTGACTCGTTCCGTTCGTCCGTTCGAGTCAACCAACCCCCAGTCAACCGACGCCCCCCCGTTGCTCCACACGTCCACAGCTCCAGCACCTCACGCGCCTCCCTCCGGCTGTCAGTTCCCCGCCACAGCCCACACTACAGCAGGCTACAGCCCGCGCAAGCCCCGCGCCTCATGTGGGCTCACGTGACTGTATCTTTGAAGACTCGGTTGGACTCCCCCCTCCACTGGACACTTTGAATGTAGATATCCATAGGGTGTTCGAAGTCCGATCGATGTTGCAAACCCAGGGCAACTCGATTTGCTAACTAACCAATGGACGAACTGCGCCACCTGACACGTCCCGATTCCACTTCATTTCCTTCCAAATGTACGTGCAGTGATTCGGCTTGGCGCCTCACATCACCCCAGATCAAGGACGGAGTGCAACAGAAGACGCAGAGCTCAATGAGCACCGCCCACGAAGGCCTCAAATGTCGTACCTGAGAGGTTACGTGGTTTTTGCTGTATTTCAGGATCACACTGCGATGACCCCAGTCCTTCTGTGCCGCACATCTCCCAGCACCCCTCCCCCTCCTACCGCCTCGCCCCTTCCCTCGTCCTTTCTTTCAGGTCTGTGTACGGCAGGGTGGGCGGGCTGGGCGCATGCCGGTCTGGTAACCGCTGAGCGCCGTCCACGACCGGTGGCCATGGCTGCTGTAGGCTCAGATTGGTGCACGTGTTAAATTTACCCTCACATGTCTTCGCATGATGCGTTTACTTGGTTTTCTGTCGTGTTGCCATGCTTCCATATTCGTCAGTGCGTTGCATTGGCGTGTATTGTTATCGGTGTTTGGCCTGTTTCTGGTTCCGGTTGGTGGTTTCAGATCACCGTGCCGTCGCGGGTATTTGAGGCGAGCCAGCACCTGGTGTCGCTGTCACGGCTCACTCTCGGGCTCCTGTCCCTGAAGTGGCAATGAGACCCCGTGCGCTTAGGTTGACCGTCTAGGCGTATGGTAACATGTAAGATTGCTTGATGACGTCTCCCTCGCTTCCGTGACACCGTGACCAGCCCTGACCAGCCAGCGCAGTTTCTGTCTCTGCATTTCCGCGCTCCACCGTGCTCCACGATAGCCATGTGCCTTAGCGCGCAGGCTAGACCTTTGCCATTCGCTAGCGCGCGACATCCCTGGGGGGGAGTTGCGGGAAAGAGCTGGCATGCACGTGAAACTCACGTTGTGTAGTAAACGAGCATGACATGGCGACACACGTCCAAAACCCATAAGGAAGCCGCTGTAGCCGCCTGAAATGCCATCGCATCCGCCGCATCCGGGGCGCTCAATCTTTGACCATGCCCTTTAGCACCTCGAATGGGCGCTTGCTGGGCGCGGCGACCTCGGAGCTCGGACTCGTTGTCATCATCCTCTTCTCACTGTTGCAGGTAAGATCGACGCGACGAAACTCTTGCGGATGGTGCAGCACATGGCGCAGTTGTCTTACATGGCATAGGTGTGCGTCTCGCGTCCCTATCACTGGCCCGACGAGACCAGCCGACCCATGGACCACATGTGATGGGGGCTGTATACGGCAAGGTCGGCAACAACACGTTCCCAAGTTTTATGCGCTGTTGACCTATTTCGGAGCCTATGGGCTTGCGCATATGTAAGGTTCGCCTGCCTTGCTTGTCTACTCCTGCTCAGAACATATGCGTATGTCCGTAGAGGTATGGCTCCCCAATGTTACGACATTCAGTTGCATGAGCTGGTTCTCGTCGTCGTATCATTTCGTCATACACAATGCTCCTGTAATATACACACCATTCAGACGCGAGAACGCTAGAATGCCAGACTGCTCGGCTGTTTGACTGTTTGCCTCGCCTCGCTCGCCTTCCTCCCCTAGTCTGTTTGCTTGCAGCATGTCCACAAGCACGCACGCATATTCGCACGACGTAACACACCATGCATTCAGCGATGAACACACGGTCTCACCCACACCGAAACTGTAGGGAAGGGTCCCTGCGAGCTGGTGCTTCCGTGCAAGGCATACGAGATAAGGAGGTGGTCTTCAGGTTAGACACGGGCAGCTTCCTTACAGCTGATAATGGCCTGCGGTCTGCGGCCGACCAACAGCGCCACCAGCCAACACGAGCATTCTCAAAATTGTAGTTCTGTTCCCGGGCCCCGTCTGCATCTCGGGGGCGCAGACCCATTATTATTCTCTCGAATGGTAAAATTTCATGCAACCCACGCTTTGGGGTATGTAGGCATACCGGTTGCCATTAATTTAGCCCGGCGGAATCCACCGAAGCGCCGAGAACCATGGGAATTACCCCGTGATCAAGCGCAGTCACAAAACTGTCCCGTCGTACAAGACCAGACACCAACGTACCGTCACCTCAACGGGACAGGAGTCAAGACTCAACCAAGAAGGAAGAACACTCGTCACATCAAAATTTCAATTGTATCCATGCCCGGACCAGGGGCACGCGGGCTCACGACTTGGAATGGCGCGGAGGTGCCCACAGCCGTACAGGCGCCCATGGGAGATAGGTACCCGGTCACTCAGTCCCGTCGCAACTTGCACAATACACACACGCTCACGCTAAACTGTAGAACGCTCTCGCTCTCACACCCACCGTCGTGGAAGGAACGGCTTCAATCCGACCTCACAGGTCGTCCAGGATGCCCTTGGCAACCAGGAAGACCACAAGTATGAATGCCGCTGACACGGTTGCGTCCTTTGCAATGTCCTGAATCTTCTCTTGCATTGAGCGGATCGCAGCGACCGCCGCCACGATGAACCCCGACACGCCCGTCAGACCGATGGATGACAGGAGGAGCAGCTTGGTATGCTCATCAATTGGCGCCTGCGCACGAAGGTAAACAGCGTATGTGCAGACCGCATTCAGTGTAAAGAGCTGCCTGTCACTGCACACAGGACAAGACTGCGCGACACCGCAGCGGCTCGTGCAGCGCAACCGCGACAGAGCCAGGACTGTCCGCAGCTCCGCGCATGGCTGCCGCACCTTCAACAACACGTTCTCCGCGTTCTCACCCGCGTCGGTCAGGAGGTCCAGCGCCAGGCCGCCGAGCGCGCCCGCCAGCGCCACAAAAAACGCCAGCGTGAGGGGCGAGAACTGCTTGAGGCCGGGCTCCCCCGGCTGGCGGAGCTTGACGTCGCCCGTCGCCACGAACTGCTTAATGCCAGCCTCGCCGCCCGCGAAGCCACCGGCAACGCCAGCTGCAGGCAGGGACCCGATTCACACATGGTTCAGCATGTCAAAACAAGATGAGCTTGTGCCTGGGTAGACATGGCCTTCATTGAGGGTGTAGGCCTGAGTAACAGCATGCGGTCGGCAGAATAATCCCGTGCGTGCCATCGGCGCCAAGTAGGTGCGGGACCAGTGGGTGAATCACCCAAGTTGGGAGAAGTGCCAGGCAATCGTTGCTGAGAACCTAGGCCGCTGCAGGCCATGCATGTGCGCCCGTATCGGATCAAAGACTCACCCAACGGCCCGATGTCCTCCTTGCCGGGGTACTTCCGGGGGTCTGCAGGGTAAGCGGGGCCGTGTAAGCGAAGGACAGAAACCAGGGGGAGTGGGTGTCGAATACAGCACACATACGACGTAACAAATGCATGGGACTGTAGTCAGCATGCAATGTGCCTTTCCTGATGCACTGTGCCCTGCTGCAGCACAGACACAAGGTACATGCATGCGCATCAACTCACCGTCAACAACCACGCGCCCCTTGGCCCCGCTCTTCCGGAGCTCCA
Source organism: Gonium pectorale (assembly GCA_001584585.1). NCBI lineage: Eukaryota > Viridiplantae > Chlorophyta > Chlorophyceae > Chlamydomonadales > Volvocaceae > Gonium > Gonium pectorale. The sequence continues at coordinate 2,378,167 of LSYV01000002.1, forward strand.
GCTCACTGGGGACCAAGAAGTCAAGAGGCCACCGTCAAGAAGGGTTACGGACTCGGGAGCAAGCCGTCGCGGGAAGCATCTCATCAAATGCGCCCTGATCAACAGCGCATGGATCTGGACAGGGGTAGAGACATGGGACTCACTCCTTGTTGAAGCCGACGTAGATGGCCTCCTTGCCCGGGGGCACCGAAGTCGGAACTGCGCTGGACGACGGCTTGGAAGCGGGCTTGGACTTGGCCTTGTTCTTCTCAGACTGCAAGTACAAACAGCAGGTAGATGAGCGCATGAAGGTTCACAACCACATCGTGCACCAGCGGGCCATGGCGTGGCCTAGCCTGTGAATACAGTTCAGCGAGTTGTCCCGACCATATATTGGCGGCGGCGCTGTAGCCTGCGTATGCTTTGTACAGGGAGACCACTACTCCAACACTCACGATAACTTCCTCACGCAGCTTCCATAGCCCCGCCTCGCCGCCGGCCCAGCCACCGGTGCCCCAAGCGTCACGGCTGGGGTACTTGCGTGGGTCGTCCTTAATGATGCGCCCCTGCCGCCCCTCGCGCGAGCCAAAGCCTTCCTCCTTCACGAAGCCAATGTAAATCTCCTCCTGCGGCCCAGCGCTGGTCGAGGTGGATGCCTCCTTGACCGACTGCAGAACACACAAGGACGGAGGATTGAAGACTTAAGCGTCGAGGATGTAAGATGCTGCAGGGTCTCCCATGGTAGAGTGCAGCGGACGGCCCGGAGGCCGTGGGGAGCAACGGTGCGAGGTTGTTGCGAATCACAAGGGTGGCTTGGCTGGTCCTGCATGGGCTCCCCTATCAAACAGATTACATCGACAGTTATACATGGCCATGACGCTTGGACTGCAGCTTAGCGAACGGTCACAGTGGGTCACGCGCGGATTATGCGCGCGCTGCGACCAGGCATGTGGAACATGACAGGTTTGCAATGCTTCCTACTACCAATGAGCAGTAGGTCACAGCGCCCAAACCCGCCAGAGCAATCAGCGAGCCGCATGGCAAGCCGGCCCCAGCAAGCAAGTTGAGTGCTGCGCCTGGAACGCACCTGCTGAACGGCAGCAAGGGACATGCGCCGGCCGCGAGCGCCGGCGAAGTTGCAGCGGACGCCGCTGGTGGCGCGCTTCATGAGAGCCGACTCCATTCTGTTTATCACGAAGTCAACTTCAAGATTGGTGCGCTGTAGAGTAGGTTAGTTGAGCAAGGCTGCGGGGCTTGCCACTTTGTTTGGGCAAAGCTATACAACCAGCCGTACGCCCTCCGAAACTAGCAGGAGTGAACGGTGAGGGAAGTACCCGACCCTGGATTCACAACACAAAAGTTTTACAAGCACACGTTCTACTTATCCTGCAAACGCTCGTGGTCCCTTGTGCCATCAGCCTTCAAGTGCTTGCTTCAAACTTACAACTCGCAGAGCGACAGATAGTCCCGCACACACTCATTGCATGTAGCGCTACATAAGCAGAATGCGCTGCTGTTAAATGGTTTCACCCGGACAGCTGCTCGCAGCGTAGCGTGCATCCCCCGCGTGGGTGGGCCAACTGACAGAGCAGCGAAACCATGGCTACACAAGACTGGCTGAGGAATCTGCGCAGCGGCGGCCCTGGCGACTCGGGGGTGACGCCTCGCAGACCGCCAGTCCGTCCGCCGAGCACCGCTGATAAGGAAAAGGCGAAACTACCCCATGAGAACTTCAAGACGCCTGGATCTGTGGGTCACCGTGTTGGCAATCATTCAGCTGCAGTAGTGAGGTGCTAACCCCTTTCCATTCACCTTCCTACCTCACCAGCAACCCAAACTCCAAGCTCCATCCTTCCGTAAGCCCCCGGTTTCGCCATTGGAGCTCTCAGATTTCCAGTCCAAGCCAGACTCGCCAACTCGGCCGGGCAGCGTGTATTCGGGGGATGGCGAGGAGTTCGGCAGCATCGAAGACTTTGAGAACGATTCTGTGCGGGTGCGCGTGTGTGCGTGCATTTTGGGGTCGTCCAGCACCATGTTGTAATGGCCCAGCTTCTTAACAATCCTGTTGGGGTGCAGGTTTTCGTCCGTGTCCGCCCGCCGACAGAGCAGGAGCTGGCAAGCGGTGGGTACTGCAAGCCAGCCGCGCCATGCACGCGAGGCGTCACGGATCAATGACGGTTCTGCTCCGCTCGACGCGCAGACAAGCACGAGTCCTGCCTTACGGCCATCGGCAGCAAGACGCTCCAGTTGACGGTGAAAGAGAAGCAGAATCAGCAGTACCGCTTCGACTTTGATCAGGCACGTACCCCAATGTGACACAGCCGTGCCGTTCGCGGGAGCACGCTTATTAGCTACCCGTGACGCTCTTCCTCGACGTGGGATGTCCTGCTTTCACTCTTGGACAGGTTCTGCCGGAGGACACCAAGCAGCAAGACGTGTTTGAACGTGAGTGGCACTGGGCAATCGGCGGTACGAAGTGGAGGCCAGAGGGAAGCTTTGTGGAGACATGCAACTTTGTTGGCCAGAGGTTACAGCGACTGGGCTGGCGTCACTCCTGATTCGTCAACACCGTAGCTCCTAACCTAGCCGCGGTTCCTGCTCGCATGCTTGGCCGACAGTGGCGGGGGCGGTCGCAGTGGACAACTGCCTCGCTGGATACAACTCCTCTATCTTTGCCTACGGCCAGGTGAGCTGCAGCCGCAGGTCCTTGGGCAGTACATAGGAGCTGGTGGCGAAGGCTGGTATGGACTGCAGCTTTGGCGAGTCAGATCCTATGTGTGTTTATCTGATCCCTGTAGGACCTGGCTCTCTGTACGCCGTGTATTGCACTCAGAGTATTAATAGGCACGGATTCGCTGCGTCGGCAAGCTTGCACACACCTGCCGTACTTCCATGCCGCGATGTACGCAGACGGGAGCTGGCAAGACGTTTACCGTCATTGGGAACATAAGCAACAACGAGAGCCGCGGCCTTGCGCCGCGCGTGTTCGAGTACCTGTATGGCAAAATCACCGACCATGAGAACGCGCGGGGACCAGACACGGTGAAGTACAATTGCCGCTGTTCCTTCCTCGAGATCTATAACGAGACGATTGCGGACCTCCTCATGCCGAGTGCCAGCAACCTGCCCATCAGGGAAGACCCCGAGAAGGGGCCGTACGTGGACGGCTTGTCGGAGCCGCCGGCGCTGAACGGTGTGTGAGGGGTTCAATTGATCTAAGGCGGAAGAGCTATGTCATTATCTACAACCGGTCTCCCCTGCTTGTGTCTTGCGTTGATAAGCAGGCTTGTAAACGAGCATGTCGTTACCATGCACACCTGGCGTACGTTGCTGTTGACGATCCGCCTGGTACTGTGCCTTCAGTGGATGAAATGCTGGCGCACCTGCTTAAGGGGGCGGAAAATCGCCACACGGGCGAGACACGTCTTAACCGGGAGTCCAGCCGCTCCCACTCCGTGTTTATGTGCACGGTTGAAAAGACGGTCACAAGCAACGGTATCAACAAGTGCTTTTACGCGCGGCTGAACCTGGTGGACCTGGCAGGTGAGTTGCCGATAAAGTTGGGTTCAATGTTGGGAATCTTGGCTTGTCGTGTAGCTTGGTTACCCCTTCATTCCAAGTTGCCTGTCTGCTCGAGCCATTTGCGTACGATACCATCTCGCTCCGTGACTCAGTGGCCCTCACTCCCTGAGTCTGCCTGTGTTGCCCGCGCTGCTTGTCCCCCTAGGCAGCGAGCGCATTGCAAGCGGGGCGCACGGCGGCAGCAATGCAACGGGCGAACATTTTAAAGAAGCTTGCCACATTAACAAGTCGTTGACAGCGCTCGGCCGCGTGACCACGGAACTGGTTAAGAGCCAGAAAAATGGCGGCGGCGGCCATGTGCCGTACCGCGACTCAAAACTGACGTTTCTCTTGCAGGTATGTGAACAGTCGAGGTTCTCGTCACAGCTGTTAGCTCCGGTCAGCCCACCGCTTCACTCGCAACTGTTAAGTTTCGTACCCCTGCGTGTGCGCTGTCTCTTGGACCCCGAAAATCCCCGCCCTCTACCCTCTACCGTGCCTCATTCGCAGTCATCCCTTGGAGGCAACGCGAAGACCCTCATCATCGCAAACGTGTCGCCCAGCGCGATCTGCGCGCACGAGACATTGAGTACGCTACGGTTTGCAAAGCAAACCAAGCACATCCGCAACGACGCGAAGATCAACTGGACGCTGCAGGGCGACCGCATCGCCATGCAGCGGGAGATTGAGCGGCTGAGGATGGAGCTGGCTTCGGCGCATGCGGGCACTAACGAGCCCCTGCTCCGCGCAAACGACGAGCTAGCAAGGCAGCTCAAAGAGTGCGTGGCGCGCGCGCCGGTGTAACGAGTCTCAAAGCATGAACCGCCTGGTTTTATGTTTGTTTGCATGTTCATTCCCTGAGGCGGGTTTTAGATCGCGAACCCGATGCAGGTTATTAACGCCCTTGTCATTCTATGCCACCCTCTTTCTGGTGGGAGCGGTGCACACACAGCTCGGGATTGTTGTGTCTTGCACCCCCTCCTGCATGATTCTTGCGGTGCTCGTGTCACGCGAGAGGAGGGTTTGATGCACTATTTGAGCAGCAGGATGCAGCAAGCAACTGTAGGCTCGAAGTCCTGTCATGGTTAAAACAAACAACCCTTGTATGTCTTGCATGGCCGCCTTGCTTGATGCCAAATGCACAGGCACCAGGACGTTGTTGAAAGGCTTAAGCAGGAGAAGGAGAACATAAGCAACAAGTACCAGCAGAAGGCCCGGGAGCTACAACACCTGGACCGGCGCTTCGCCGCTATCAGCGGCGCCGACGGCCGGGGCGCTGGTCTGGTCCTGCTGGAGGTGGTGGAGAAGGTGCGCGCGTGCTAGCAATCCCCGTTCCGTGCGAGGGCTTTGACAACCCGGTCTGTGCCTTACCCAATCATTTGCTACTGACTTGCCTTACCTGCCATACTTTTGCGTCCTGCATTTGCGATCTCGCAGTTGGAGCACATTGACGCTGGCTCCGTGCAACGACTGTTGGACCTGGCGGAGGTAGAGCGCGAGCTTGCCATCGCGAAGCTCCATGCAGAGCAGGAGCACCGTGCTCGCGTAGAGAAGCACCTGCAGGCCACTACGATCAAGGTGTGATCGAACAGGAGGATAGAAGGCATATGGGTGTTGTAGGCCTGTGCCACATTTGTAGCGTATGACCTGTCGTAACTGATTTGTTTGGGAGGTGGCTCCCCAAGGGGCCACTGCGCGGTGGGCGAACAGTTCGTCGTGCCTGTTGTTCCGGCAACCCGGTGGGAAGCAAGCAGTTAACGGCGTGTTCGAAGCGATGTTCACGTGTTGATAGGTGCAATACCGTACACGTTCATGAAACTTGCTTCAAAGCAAGGTGCCAATAACACGGCGATTATTCACCGCTTATGTGACCCCGGCTTGCAGGGCGACCTCTTGTCCGCCCAGCTGGCTGCGCTGATCAAGGAGAAGTCGGACCTGGAGGAGAGCTGTAGCGTGCTGGCAGAGAACTTCGCACAGGCCGGGGCGCGCATCACAGAGCAGAAGGACCAGCTGGCATCGCTGCAGGCCGAGCTGCAGGTTTCCCGAGGCAACACAGAGTTGCTGCAGAAGGATCTCAGCCAAGAGCGCTCCTCCCGCGAACAGGTGCGATGCTGGCCGGTCTAGGTCAAGGACTTGGCCGTACCCACCATCACCACACCCTCTTTGTTTGCCGAGCCAGAATGCTTGGTTCGGCGCCTGCGGCACCTACGGCTTGTGTGGTTTTGCCTTGTCACCGTAGATGGAGCGGGAACTCAAAGACACCGAGGCAGCGCGCCACACAGCCGAGGAGGAGGCAGCGCACGCGTCATCACGGGCAGCAGACCTGCAGGCGCGATTGGATGACAAGGAGGCGGAGTGCGGCCAACAGGCGAGCCGTATGGAGGGCCTGGAGCGGCAGCTGGAGGGAGCTCTGGTAGAAGTGCAGGCTCTTCAGTCGCGGCTGGCAGAGGTAAAGGGGAGAAGTATCTAGCGGACGGGTCAAGTTCACGTACTCTTTTCCGTGGCAGCGGTGAAGTACGGTACTTGCTGCTCCACCACGCCATTCATGGGTTAGGCATGATTTTCGCATACCATTCGGACATGAGGGTGGCGCTTTTCATCGGCCGTGCCGGTGAATAACGTGCACCTCGCTGTCCAGAAACCTCCTTCTGCCTTTGCGTCTCGTCCCAACCAGGCGCACGAGCAGCTAGTCCAGACACAGCGCGAAGGCAGCGCGTCCAGCGATCGGCTCACCGTAAAGCTGCAAGAGGCGGAGGAGCAGGTGCAGCAGTTGACCTCTAAGCTGCAGGAGGCGGAGACCAGGGCCCAGGCGACGGACCGCGGCCTTGAAGAGACACGGCAGCAGCTCAAGCAGGTAAACGACACGTCACTGGAGCACCAGCAGCGTCTGGCTGAGCTGGAGTCCCAGCTTGGCGCCAAGATCAGCGAACAGGAGGCGACCCTCGCCCGGCTGCGAGATGCCGAGTCGGCCCTCGCAGCAGAGGTGGAGTTGCGCATCGCCGCCGAGGCCGAAAGCGTGTCTACCTCTAATAAGCTGTCGGGCGCGCGAGAGCAGTTGGCGTCCAACGAGGCCCGGTGCGTGGAGCTCTCCGCAGCGCTGCAGCGCAAGGAAGAGGAGGCGGCCAGAATGGGCGAGCAGCTGTGCAGCAGGGAGGCTGCACTTGCGGAGGCCGGTGCCCAGAGCGCACTGACGCAGGCTGAGGTTGCGCGGTTAGCGGAGCGAATTAAGCTGCTGGAGAGCGACGCTGGCGAGCAAGCCAGCGCACACGCTGCTGTCACGGACTCACTCCGCAAGGCTGAACAGGCGGTCTTGCAGCTCGAGGAGGCGGCAACGGCCCTGAAAGCTCAGCTGGATGCGTCAGAGCACGAACGGACCGCCAGCGAGGAGCGCGCGTTGGTGCTACAGCGCACCGTCGAGGACCTGCAAGCAATCATTCGTAGCCTAGAATCTCAGCTGCAGCAGGCGCACGCTGCGAAGTCAAAGTTGGAGACGGAGTCATCTAAGAAGGCTTCTGAGGCACAGGTGTAAATGGGTTGCCGCTTACAAACGGGGTGTCCAGGGTTCGCAGTAGGGCTTCCTGGAAGGGGATCCTTTTGCTGGGTTCCCGTGCCGGGATAATGCTGGGGCGTCGGAACCTCGGAACGCGTTGCTAAGAAGCGTTCGGGTCTTGGATGCTTGAGATGCCACAAAGTGACCGCAAGTTGCTTCACATATGACTTTCCCGTCGCTTGCAGGAGACAGCGTCGGTTCTGGAGGCGCGCCTGGCAGCACTGGAGGCCAGCAAGCAGTCTCTGGCACAGCAGGTGGCGCAGGAACAGGCGACAGTTGCCTCCCTGCGTGACTCACTTGCGAAGAATGACGCGTCCATCAAGGAGCTGCGCGAACAGCTGCAGGAGGTGAGCTCTGTCAGGCATTCAGAGTGGGGTGCATGTTTGCCTGCACAGGAGACGAGCTGAGCAGTGCTGTTGCTAGGCAACTTACGTCCTGCACACCGGAAATGCCGCATCTATACGGCTCGAACAAGCAAAGCTTCTACTTGTTTGCAGCTCCGCCACTGCTTTGTTCTCCTTCAAGCGTGCCTCGCTCAAACCGTGCTGCTGACAGGAGGAAGCTCGCGCCAATACCGCAAGGCGGCAGATGGCCGAGAACGCGCTCGCGTCGCAGCGGCAGATGGCCGAGCTGGAGGAGCAACAACTCCGGGACGTGCATGCTCTCAAGGCCGAGCTGGACAAGCGCAGCACGGAGCTCAAAGTGTGAGTCTCGTGCAAACCTGTCCGCTGCGATCTCTGTAGGGAACGTGCCTGGAATGGGCCTGTAGGCATGGGTTGGGGCCTGGGTCTTGTGCGGCCGGCTCTCAATGTAACGGCCTCTTTTACTTGTTTACTTGGCTATGCTGTCCAGGCGCGACCAGGAGATGGTGCGCACCAACTTCGCCCTCAAAGCGGAGATCGATCGGCTGCAGGCTTCGGTGGAGCAGGCCAAGCGCGAGTCTGTCGCGGCCAAGGTGGGTTCCCCAGCGCCTCTTGTTAGCCGGCTGGCCAAGGCAGCTGGTGACACCTCCGACTGTGGCGCCTGTGCATCCACTGTTGTGCCCTATGCTCGTGTCGTACAGGCGCACAATGAGCAGCTTGCGCAGTCTCACCAGGCAACTATAGCTGGCATGAACGAGCGTCTAGCGAAGCAGGTGGCTCACAACAAGGAGCTTATGTCTAAGCAAGATGCCCTCAAGCAGCAGCTGGACGCGGCGCAGGTGAGAGAGGCAGGCAACGTGTTGACATGGCGAGCCGCCATTACGACGTATGGTACTCGCCGAGCAGTATGTCTAGGGACAGAAGGATGCTGAATCTCAGCCAGTCAGACGCTGCCTAGACCACGTTTCATCAGATGCTGCATAATGTGAGATTTTTCCCTGAGGCACCCAAGAGCTACCCAGCTCTACTTAAGATCGCTGGGGGTTGCAGGGCCCAACTAAACGAGCTCCATGGCCATGGCCCTTGAATGCCTCCCCGCAGCGTGAGATCGAGTCATGGAAGACCAAGAGCGAGCGGCTGGACGCCGCCATGGCGGACGTCACCCGGCTAATCCGATTTGCAAGGAACCCGCCTGAGAGCGCCCGATCCTCTCTAATCATGTGAGTGGAGAGACCCAAACGGGATGGCTTTTTCGCTCAGATATTCTCTCACTCTGCTGGAGGCTGACTGCGAGGACATCTGCATTGGTCCGACACATGTCAGCCGTCCTGGCCATTAGGGACGCTTTCGGAGCCCTGCCCATGCCGCGCGGTGTGCACGCCGTTCAGGTTATGGTCGTTGTCACGCTTTACATTGCATGTTGCGCGCGGCCTCTTACTGATACACCAAACATGTCCGCAGGACCCGGAGTGACCACCTGTCGCCGCCCAACCTGGGCATGTTGGGCTCACGCGTTGGGTTCACCATTGCCACGGCCGGCCAGAACCCATCCATGGTGGAGTCCCCTGCTGCGTCGCCACGCAAATCGCAAAGGTCAGTTGTCGGCTTCACCACACAATGTTACGCACTCACTGACAGTGCTGCCCGATAACAGACTAGTACCCGACAAACAGACCACTATCCTACGGGGCCATGCCATGGCGCAGCAACACAGAGTGAACCTCAACTCCTGCAGTAAGGCTTCTAACGGCCCTCCTTCAAACCATTCTTCGCAGCCGCTACAGCGCCGCCAGTCCTGCGGGCTCCAAGGCCGGCAGCGTGGGCCGCTTCACGGGCCGTCTCACGATTGACGAGGGCGACGAGTATGAGAGCTCTCGGCGGCTCCCCGACATAGTATCACCAGGGGACCAGCTACCCATTCCGGCCATGGATGATTAAAGCGCAGGTGTACAATTAGAGTCAGGTTAGGTTAGACCAGGCATGTTGGCGTGATCCAACAGGAGGGATCCATAACTACGTGCGCATGTGCGATGCGTGCATATCCCAGTACCCAGATAGTCATGGTGGTGAGTGTTGTTGGTTGGTCGGGCCTAATGCGTTACATATTATGTGGGAGGACAGTGTTCCGGGGTCTGGAACCCCTATCCAGGAACAAAAGCAGTGCGCAGGCTTGTGGCGTATGGCAGGGCTATGACGCGGCAACCGCTACATAACATGAACCGCCTGCCAGGGGACGTAGAGATTTTTCAATCGTCTGCTTCCTCGGCTCCCTCCTTGTCCTCCTTTGCTTGAAGGAAAGGGTTGGCAATCTCCTCCATGCCTGTAGATGGTGCCACGAGCATCACTGCTGTCCCACGGCACACCTGCGGCGCCGCCACGTAACCGACGGGTAGATACCCATGTATACATTTAGCGTGCTTCCCAGTGACCGCTTACCAGCAGGCCGAGTGTCCGAGTCTCGTCTGTCACCGTGAGCGGGTCCTCCGGGTCTGCACGGGCCATGGTTTGGGTCATGGCACGCCGAGCAACACCCACTTGTGTACAAGGGACTGTGCAAGAGCGCACCTCGCAGGTATTCCACCGCCTCGTCGAGCACCAGGTTCAGAAGCTGGTCGTAGCCCTTCAAGATCCCTTGCACTGCATTGGCACATCAGCATTCCTCGATCGAGAAAGGGAGGTATTTACCAAACTATGCATACACGGTCACACCTTCCCGGCCTCCAGCTAGCTTGACGCGCACGCCCTTGTCGACAAACTTCGCAAGGTCGACGGCGGACTCTTTTCCCTTAGTGGCCATGATGACAAGGAGTGAGGTCACTGCATTAGAAGCCACACCATGAACTGGTGGGTCGTTTGCGCGCTTTGCAGTGGTTTCGGGCCGAGCAGTGGAGCCAGCTTCGGTGGTAAACCTTGCGCAAAAGCGCTGCCTGCAGCCATTGTGTGCTCACACTGTGTCCCTCTCTGAAACTTACACACATATACATCGCTGCCTCGTGGTAATCAGAGCCAGTGCATGGCGATGCTGGCGCGTAGTGTATCAGCGGGGCTTGGCAGGCCCCAAGCGCGCAGCTGTGACGCACCGGACCAAACGTGGGCGGCCGTCGCCTGCCGGGCGCTCAGCAGCCACGGCGCCAGCACTAGCACGAACTTCCCCAGCAGCGTGGCAAACCACCCCGCAGTCCGGCGCGCTTCGGGCCAGAACTCGGTGGTCATACACAATTTGCGACTTCAGCTTGGCCCGCGAGGGGCAAAGCGGTCGGTGCTGAACGGAGTGGACCTACAAGTCCGGCGCGGCTCGCTCCACATGCTGCTGGGCCCCAACGGCTGCGGGAAATCAACACTACTGAAAGTGCTTGGAGGGCTGCTGGAGCCGGATAGCGGGCTGCTGGACACGGACCAGCCCAGTGGCTTTGTGTTCCAGAATCCAGACCACCAGGTGGTCATGCCCACGGTTGCGGCGGACGTGGCCTTCGGGCTCGGCCGGTGAGCTGCGCGCGCGCGTGTGACCGAAGGCAGCACCATATGCCCACAGGGATGCACTAGACCGTATGTTGTTAGCGTATGGTGTAAAGGGGGAGGCTGTGCCTGCGTTGAGGAGGAGGAAGGCCATCCCTGCCATTTGGTCCCACCTAACGAATTGCAATACGGTAGGGACAGCCCGTGGATAGCCTTTTGGGTCCCTGCTGTAGGCTCGATGGCTCAACGCCTGTTTGCACATGCCGTATGATGGCGCGCACGTGTGTCGCAGGCATGCAGCAAGCCACACACATGCTTGTCCCCATGCTGTCCATGCAACTTGAAGGGTAAAGTCATAGAACTCGCCCAGGGACTTCATTCCAGCTGCCTGGCCGTACCCTTTGCTGCTTGCAGCTACAAAATGCGCGAGGCGCAGGTATCGGAAGCTGTGCGGTCGTCGTTGCGGCTGGTCAACTTGGAGGACTTCATGTACCGGGCGACGCACACCCTATCCGGAGGGCAGCGGCAGCGTGTCGCCATTGCAGGTGCGCTCCACGCAGCACAGGGCGGCGCGCTGGGTTTTCAGGGATTGGCAGCGGCCCGGATCGCCGTTTCTTTAGTCATAGAACAGCAGTCCGCTGCGCCGTCCCAATCACAGGCGTCCTGGCCGAGAATCCAAAGTTGCTGCTGCTGGACGAGCTGACGACCTTTTTAGACCGGGAAGACCAGTTTGGAGTGCTGGAGGTCGTCCGTAACATTGCCTCCGAGCGGAGGGATGTAACAGCAATCTGGGTCACACACAGGTCAGACGGGCAGGAAACATGCGTCGGTTAGGGCGGGGAATCAAAACGTGCGATGGTTTCACGCAGCAGTAGCCGGGTCCTGCGTAACGTAGTAACGCATCTGCAGCTGCGGCTCTGCAACCGTTGAAGACAGTTTTAGACCAACGGGGTACGGGATGAACATGCATAATTACATCTGGGACTTCGTGTGCCAAGGATGCAAGGGCCATGCTCAAAGCAACAGACATGAATATGTACCGGACACGCAACTGACACGCCCACACCAAATCGCCTCACTGCCCTGCCTCACTGCCCTGCTTCTGCAGGTTCGAGGAGTTGCAATTTGCGGATGCGGCTAGCTACATGGAGGACGGGCGCGTCGTCTTTACGGGCACTCCGGAGGAGACTAAGGCATACATGCGCGGCCTGGGAGCACCCGTATAGGACACGAAGACGGCCCGCACGGTCCAAATCAGACCTGCCGAGCTCAAGCCAGTGCATTCTGGTGGTTACGCAGCCATGCCCATGGATTCATGAGTGGCGATCCGGAATGCCCCAACTCTCGTTCCGCCTGCCCCCTGAACCCGCTGTTATTGGGCTCCGCGTGCAATAATCCCGACGATGGAGTCCGGCTCGGCTGCACGCTTGGCGGGGGTGATGGAGCGCAGGGGAGTGGGCTGCATCCGACCGAGCGTCTTCTGCTCCTGGATTGCCTGCAGCACGTTGGACATGCGCTTGCTGACCTCCTCCATGCGCGCCCTGTCACACAGCGGCAGGGTTCCTCTTAAGAAGGGAATGGCGGTGTTGCACGCGGAGGGTTTATGCTCTGCTTCCTTGCATTGTTTGGGACTGGATAGCTATTGCTGGGTGGTGCGTCGACTAGTACAGAGATAGTGGGCCAGGTGCGCTTCCGGACTGTAAGCAAGGAAGCCTGTGCCCAGCACCTTACCGCAGGGCCGGAAGCTTGTCCGCAGCCGCGACCAATGCATCGTTGATGTGCACCGCTGCTCCTGACGATGCCGAGCCGGCATCTACCGACATGCGTCGCTCCGCTTTGCCTGGTGAAGGGTCCAGAGTGATGCCCGCTTGTTGTAGTTGTTCATGTTGCAATGCCCAGGGACCCCCGATAGCCCGTGGCTGTGGCACTTACCCGGCGTCCACATGGTGAGCTCGCCCGCCCGCAGCACCGGCCGCAATGACTCCGCTTGTGCCGCCATGGCTTGCACGACGCCGACTGTTACGCTCCTGCGGAGTGCTGAAACACGCCCAACCGCCTCCGTGACCTGCACACAGCGCCAGGAAAACCCTTCATTCCGTAGTCTGCTGTCAGCGTCGCACAGAACGCACGCATGTGCGGCATGGTGGACTCCGAACCTCCCCCGACGCAGCGCGGCGCCACCTGCTCGCTCAGCCGGGACACCGTGCTGGTCGTGGACACATCCGGCTCCCTGCAAAAGATGCAACAAGGGGCGTGAAGACCAGCATAGACAATGCTGGCCTGGGGCTACTCCTACTCTGATGCCGTTTCGCCATCGGCGCTCTGCATAGGCTCGGGGCCCGCCCCAGAGGTTTCAATCCCCAGGGCCGTTATGATTGCCTCCTGTTCCACGCGGGCGGCACAACTAGTCAAGCAAGTCAGGTAGCTCCCACTTCCATGCTCACATGCCCCTCACCACAGTGGCCTTCACGCCAGGGCACGCATTCGTGTCAATGCCGCTCAGCGATTCGAGCAGGAGAATCCGTATAATTTCTTTATCTGAACTCCCCAACGGCAATGACATGAAGCCCAGAAGCTCCCCGAAGCCGAGCGTATTGCGTGCAGGTGAAGAGGAGTATGGGACAGACGGGTCACGATTTAAATGTTTTGCAAACGTCTTCCATGTATGATAACGCAGTGCATACTGTGTGTCTCAGCAGCTCATGGTTTTCCTGGAAGGAGTCAAAGAATCCAAATACGGTGCCCCAGGGTCAGGCCTCTAAGCCCCTAACCTCGGGACTGTTAACTTGTCCTAATTACAATACCCGTTTTCAGTACCATGCCTTCGCTTCTACGACCTTCTCCTACTGCTCCCTCGAAGAGCTCTTCGAGCAGGCGCAGAAGCCCTGTGCGGGGTGACCGCCGAAGCTGAACAGCCATAGCAGCAATTACACGGGGACTGCTGAGCCTGACGAAGTTCAGAGCTAGGAGGTCGCGATGCTGCGGTGAGGTTTTTACAAAACCATCAGGACAATATCGGCTCATAGTAATAGCAGCGCGTTAACAACATCGCTGGATGGTCCTCAGGGCGGCCCACTATAAGTCGGACGCCGTGGCGGATGCGCCGGCCAAGTCACCACCAAAGCATCGACCTGGGTAGGCTACAGTCGTGGACGTAGCCTATCTATGTTCTGCAGATGTCGGCGGGGGTGGGGCGCGGCCCTGCTGCCAGAGTCTTAACGCCCTCGCCATGGGGTCGGCCCCTACCACCCTTACGTGCTTGTGCAGTGGGATACTGGACCTGGCCCTCACGGCTGCGGACAAGTATGCTCTGAGCCTGCTGCCGACGGGCCTGAAGGGTACCGGCCTGTCCAGCGAACAGGGGCCTGCAGCGGCTCCATCCTTCAAAATGCCGCGCGGAGGTGGTAACCCCATCTTCCAGAGCACTCCCGCGCCGCCCATTGCTGGGGCAGTACAGCAGGCGTCTGCAGACAACCGCGCAGCCTCGAGCTGGGACACCAGCTTTAAGGAAATAATGGCTGCACTGGAGCCCGACAGTAGAACCCTGAAACCTGTGAGTACCAGTGCGGCTGAGGTTTGTACGCGCCACCGCGTCGTCGGTGTGCCGGCCTTTCCGTGAGCTTACAGAAGCCGGCAGCGGCTACGGGGTTGTCCGACAATGGTAGAGGTTCGCTGCTGCAGCACCGTGGCTGACTTAGGGTTTGTGAACACCTTCCGTACAGGCCAAGCTTCGTGACATTAAGTACCCGAACCAGAACCACGGCATGCCCACCGGGGCTGCTAGCGCTCCAGCGCGGCGGGAATTGGACGACGCCCTTGTTACGTTGCTAAGGCCCCCACGCCGGACCGGCAAGGGCTCGATACCCTCGTATTCGACGCCCACAAAGGGTGCTAGCAGGCAGGGCCGGCGGCCAGATGTGCAGGTGCGTTCCAAGTTACAATGTTTTGCAGTCTGCCAATTATATTGCCCATGCCCTAACGCAAATCCTCTTACTCTGCCACGGGGCGTGCTGTCGGCTTGCCCTCTGCTTGGAAAGATTGTACTGCTGATACTGACGCGATGAGCGGACCGACGCCTACCCGTCAACGTGCCGGCCCTCAGGGAATGGATGTACAATACGACCTGGTTCCTGGCCTAAAGCTGGCGTGGGCGGGGCCTAATGCGGCCGGATACAGCGTTGCCGGCTATGGGAACAGCCCCAAGAAGTATACTAGCCAGCTGGTTGGCCGCGTAAGCCCACACTACTCGGGGTCGCCAAGCTACCAGGTGGGATTAGTTGCTGGCAGGGCCCAGCACATCGCCCGTTTCGGGGTAGCGGTGCCGGGGCCATGCGGTTGCTGGACTGCTTGGTGCAAGCAGGGAGGACAAAGCGTTTCCATCACCCGTTCTCTTTTGCTCCCAATCCCGCCCCGGCTTCTTTGTGGATACCCGCATGCTACCCACAGGATTCCGTGCACCTGCCAGACATCAGCAGCAACACCTTCTCGCCCCAGCCCAGCAGTCACCACATCTTGTACGCTCCACATCACACGCCCACGCGCGGCAACAGCTACGGCTCGCCCCACAATACGTGGTCGCCGGGCCAGGTTCTACACGCGCGCAGGGCCCTTCCATACGTCTCCGCCAACTCGCCGTCCTTGGCGCGGCCGCTGACCGTGCAGTACCACCCCGTGCTGAAGGCCTCCGCGTCTGGCAGCCTGGGCTCGGTGCAGCCGCCGGGCAGCTCCCCCGCCGCAGGGTGGGGGCCGCGAATGTCACCGCCGCACCCCGGCGCTACGCAGGTCGGCGCGCAGGGTAGCAGCATCGGGTCGGGCAATCAGGCGAGCCCACGTAATGGCCAGAACGGCACGCCGCCTTACAGGCTGCCTCCGCCGCCACCTGAACTGGCGGCGGAGATGGCTCGACTGCGCAGCGTGCACGAGCATGATGCGCCCAGCGGTCCCAGCGACTCCGGCCAGCCGCCGCTTGTACACTCCAAGGTGAGACGTGGCCAGGAAGGGCGGGGTCTCAGCCCATGCAACGACATGTCATCACCGGCACATTGCTATCATGTGCCGGCGTATCCTTTTGAGGCTGCGGGACATAATTGTACCGCCTTACAACCCTTGCAGTCCAAGTTCCTGCAAATGTACGAGGACCCCAACCGGCCGGTGGCCGCCATCGACGCCAAGCAGCTGCTGGCGGATGTGCTGCCACCCAATAAGCAGCCGCCAGGCCGCAAGAACTCATCTCAGCTCGTGTCTGCCAGCAGCGGCAGCAACGTCGGGCGCTCACCCATGTACGAGCGACGGCTCAAGCCGCTCCCCAGCGGCGCAGCAGGTGACGATGGCCAGCAGCGGTCGCATGCAAACGGCGGGGCCCACGGCCAGCAGCCGGCCTCAGGGCAGCCGGTGCCGCCAGGTGAAGAGTCGTCGGAGGCTGTTAGCAGCGCCCGCGCGACGCCAATGTCGTCAATGCTTGAACAGGAGGACACGGCGGCGTTGGAGGCAGAGCTGGAGGGCGAGCCCAGCCGATTGGGACCGTCGGCAGCAGAGCCACGTGCGCAGGCTCCTGAGGCCTCCGAAGGCCCGGTGGACGCAGCCGTTGCAGCGGAGGACGTGTCGTCGGTAGCGCTGCAGCCCAGCTCCGGTGAAGCCCTGCCGGTGGCTGCGAATGCGGATACGGGGTGTCACGCCGCGCAGGAATCGTTACCATACGATGGAGATGCCGCGGAGGCGAGACCGGATGAGGAGGCTGCTAGCCCAGTGGCGGAGGCTGCGGCCGTGAGTGCGAATGGAACCACGGAGGGTGCCACACCGCAATCGGATGCGCAGGGTCCAGAGCAGTTACTGGGGTCCTCAGCGCCGGAGCCGGACCCTGCAGCAGCATTGAGCCACGCCCCGGGACCTGAGGCGGCCGCGGCTCTGTCCGCGCCTGCTCCAGTGGAGGCTTCTGCTGACAACCCTCGTGCGGCAAGCGTGCATTCGAATGACGCGCTTGTGGGCATTGCGGCTGCACAGCCTGTGGTCACGGGGCAGGAGACGGCCGCTGCAGAAGCATCGGCACCGGCGCAAGAGCTGGGATCGTCTGACGGCAGAGCAGGTGTAGGGGACGCACTAACGGCTGCTCCGGCGGACCAGGCGGCTGCGGCCGACCAGGCAGCAGCGCAACATGCTGGTGTGGATACTTCGGTACCAGTTGCTGTGCCCTCTGCGGCCGAAGAGGAGGCTGCTGCCGCATCAGCCGATGGTACCGAAATGCAGAGAGGCATGGGGACAGCTGCGGCCGACGCCATTGCGCTTGCGCCGGAAAACGCGGAGCAGGTGCCGGAGGCCGCTGGCGGTATGCCGGAGGCGGTTTTACCGTCGCTAGCGGCTGCAGAGGAGGCGGTGGACGCGATCGGGACGGCGCCGGAGACCACTGCACAGGTGCCGGAGGTGGAGGCGGCTGAAACAGTGCCGGGTGCTGCCGAGAAGGTGCTGAAATCGGCCAGAGCGTCTCCGGACGTCGCCGAGCAGGCGCCGGAGGCTTCTGTGACAGAGCCGGAGGCGGCTGATAAGGCACCGGAGGCGGCCGATGAGGCGCCGGAGGTGGCTGATAAGGCGCCGGAGGTCCCTGAGGCAGCGCCAGAATCCGCCGATCAGGCACGGGAGGCCGGGGTGGCAGCTGAGGATGCTGAGCAGGTGCAACAGGTGTCAGAAGCAGCGCTGGATACCGGGATAGCTACGGAGCCAGGGCCGCAAGCACAAGCTGCACCGTTGGCAGCTCCCGAGGCTGCCCCTGCCGAGTCTGTTGCGGAGCCCACGTGCGAGGAGGCTGTGCCTTCGGCGGAGGCGGCGGTGGAGGGTTCCTCCAGTGTGGCCAAGCCGCCGGCGCCTGCGCCCGCAGCCGATGATTGGTCGATCTCCCTGCCGCCGGGAGTGTCCCCTGAAGACGCCCAGGCCGCCGTCATCCGCATCCAATCCCACGCGCGCGGCTTCCTGGCCCGGCGCCAGGTTGCCGAGCTGCGCAAGGGCCACGAGGCGGGCCAGGCGGCCCTCACGGCGGCCGTCTCCGCTGCCGCCAAGGTCAACGCTTTTGAGCTCCCCCCTGGCGTCACGCCCGAGATGGCGGAGGCCGCGGCCATCCGGGTGCAGGCTCACGCCCGTGGCTACTTTGCCCGGCGCAAGGTCGCCCTCCTGCGGCGTGGCCTGGGGCCCGACAGCTCGAACACCGCGGAGGGAGGGGCGCCCGAGCAGCAGGACAAGGCGCAGGGCGAGCAGCAGGGGCACGAGGAGTCCGAGTTCGAGCTGCCGCCGGGCGTGACTCCGGAGATGGCCGAGGCGGCCGCGATCCGCGTGCAAGCGCACGCGCGAGGCTACTTCGCGCGCCGGCGGGTGCGCCAGCTGCGCACCGCGAGCGTGGCGCCGGTGGTGCCCACGGAGCTGCCGGTCCGAGAGGATGCAGACATGGCGTTGCGGGAGGCCGGCGAGGCGGTGGGCATGGGGCTAGGGCCCGAGGACCCAGCAGCGGTCGCTGCAGCCGCCGCGGCCGCGGCCGCTGCTGCCGAGGATGAGCTGGAGGGCATGGTGGTCAAGGGCCTGGACGAGGAGGCCGAGCCCGCAGCAGCAAAGGAGGAGGAGGGCCCTCAGGAGCTTACCGTTGACGCTCTGAAGGCGGCCCTAGCGGATGACGAAGACGACGATGTCGCAGCCGGGACAGACGGGCTCGACACCGCCGACGCTGCGGCGGCTGAGGGTGCCACTCCGGAGGTTGACATGTCCGACCCCGCCGCCGTCGCTGCGGCGGCGGCAGCCGCCGCCGCGGCCAGCAAGGGCGCCGTGCGCATCTTCGGCGAGAACGGCGACACGCTGGCGGATACGGCCGCCGCGGCGGACCAGGCAACGGCGGAGGAGGTGAGCATGGCCCGCCTGGCGGCCAACTCGGCGCGCACATCCGCCATGTTCCAGGGCGCCGGCGCGGAGATGCGGTACAGCGACGACGAGGCATCGGCCCTGGAGCTGATGGACAACCTCGACGGCCTGTTGCAAGGCGACGACGAGGCGGCGGCGGCCGCCGCTGCCGTCGCCGCTGCCGCAGCAGCGGCCCCTGCCGACGGCGAGTTGGTGTCCATCTCCCCACACGGTGTCTCTGCGCCCCAGGCGTTGGGTGCCAGTGGTACCGGCAGTGCTACCAGCCCGATGGACGTCGTGGAGCCTGGCGGCGTACGTGTGCTGGCTGGAAAGTACGAGGTGCAGCACGTGGTGGGCGAGGGCGCATACGGCATGGTGATGAAGTGCAAGGTTCGAGGTACGGAGCCGCCCACCTGGGTGGCGATTAAGGAGTTCAAGATCGACGACAACGACCCGGACGCAGAGGACGTGAAGCGCACCAGCTTGCGGGAGGTGGCGGTCCTGGAGGCGCTGCAGCACCCGCACGTGGTGCGCTTTGTGGACAAGTGAGTAACACGTACCACACGAAGGGGTAAAGGTCCGCGTGGATGGATGCGTGTTGGAGACGAGGGATGGGTTCTCGAGGTGCGGGGTGGGCTGGGCGGTTTGGCGCTAGGCGCTTGTGGTGTTGTGAATGCTCTGTGCCCTGTGAGGGTCTACGGGGCGGAGGACGACGGAAGCCGTGCTTCCGTTCAGGCGCTGTGCGTTCTTGTGTGCGAGTCAAGCACGAGAGGCTCCTGGTGCCTCTCGGCGGCCATGCGGCGTGCTGAGTCTGGCATTGCTGCGGGCGTCGCGCGCGGCAGCAAACCCTCATTTCCAATAACGGACCTCTCGTAATGTGCTTCCGCTTTCAGTTTAACCCGGCGCCCTGTCTCTTCGTCTGCAGGTTCATGGTTGGCGACCGTCTCTTCATCGTGATGGAGTTCCTGCCCTGCAACCTGCTGGAGCTGCTGGAGGCGCAGCCGGGCGGCATGGACCGGGACGCGGTGCGGCTTATCATGTTCCAGCTCTGCTCCGCCATCGCCTTCATCCACAGCAAGGTGTGGCGTGTATGGCTGGCCGCGTTGGTCCCTCCCGCAACCGTCCAACGTCCTTGTGAGGATCTTGCTTCGGTGCTCTCACAGGACGATATCCTCCCCGCTCACAACTTCACACTAGTCCTCTCCCAGCTTCTCTCTGAAGCATCTTTCTAGATATTGCGATGACACCGTCACCGCTCCGCTGGCCTCCCCTTCACCGCAGGGCATGCTCTATCGGGACATCAAGCCGGAGAACCTGCTGGTGGACGAGTCGGGGACGGTCAAGCTCTGCGACTTTGGTGAGTAGCCTGTGTAGTAGGCCTCCAATGCACCGAGGCGACACTCAGCAGGGACTGCAGGCACAGTGCAGCGACCTCACCAAGGTGCCAACACTCGGTAGTCTGAACCGCTGGTGGGCGGGTGCGCGGCCGGCCAGTGCGTGGCCCTCCGATGCCCCCTTGCCCACCCGCACGCAAACTATCTACTCGCCTGCGATGGTTTCCTGACCCGACGCCGTCATCACCCTGCCGCCCTTCGCCCCACCCTGCTGCAGGCTTTGCGCGGTACCTCCCCAGCAAGCCCACGTCGCACCTCACCGACTACGTGGCCACCCGCTGGTACCGCGCGCCCGAGCTGCTGCTGGGCCCGCCGTACAAGGACTCCACCGGCAGGCACATTCAGTACATGTACGGGCCGCAAGTGGTGAGTCATCATGGCCACGTGGGAGCCTCGCAATGGTGGAAGCTGCCGCCCACACGAGGGCCGTACGCGTGCGCCACCTCGCCGCGCGTGCCTCCCAGCGCCCCGTTTGGGCCCCGTGCTCCATCCGATTTTTCGGATTTTTTCGGGGGTGGAACAGAGTGCCGTTGCCCGCCAGTTCGCGCGACCTCGTACGCTTTCACGTCCCCGATG
This sequence comes from Gonium pectorale, assembly GCA_001584585.1. NCBI lineage: Eukaryota > Viridiplantae > Chlorophyta > Chlorophyceae > Chlamydomonadales > Volvocaceae > Gonium > Gonium pectorale. The sequence goes on from LSYV01000002.1 coordinate 2,398,917, forward strand.
AATCCTGCCACCGTCTGCGTCCTTGGGGCTGCCCCAGCAGCACCGCTCTCCCTGACTCGTTGCTTGCTGCCCACCACCACGGAAGAGTGGTGCAGTATGCCAGTATAGCTGCATCAGACCAGTGTCCCTCAACGGCCTTTCCCACCCCACCAACCTCTTCACCCCATCAACCTCGCCACCCGCGCAGGACATGTGGGCCGTTGGCTGCCTGATGGGGGAGCTGCTCGACGGCGAGCCGCTCTTCGCGGGCGACTCAGACTTGGACCAGCTCTACCGCGTGCAGCAGGTCCTGGGTCCCATGGCCCCCAGCCACCAATACCTCTTCTATGCCAACCCCCACAACACCGGCATTGTGTTCAACATTAAGCAGCCGCTCACGCTGTCTTCGCGGTACCGGGGCAAGGTCTCGGACGTGGAACTGGATTTCATGTCGGGGCTGTTGAACATGGATCCGGACCGGCGCCTGACGGGGGAGCAGTGCCTGCAGCACCCCTACCTGTCAGACCTGGCGGCGGCGGCGCTGGCTGCCTCGTTGCCGAGCACACCCATGCCATCGAACCCCGCCGCGCCTTCCGACGACTTTCCAGTGCCGGTGGCGGCGGCGCTGGCGGCCGAGGATGAGGAGGCTACAAGCCAGAGCGCCGTCACGGCAGCGGCGGGTCCGGACGTGCTTTCGACGCCGCGTGGTCCGCCCAGTGAGTCCGGGCTAAGCGGGCTGCAGACGCCGCATAGCAGGGGGCTGGCAGTGGCGAACTCCCTGACGAAGCGTGCGGGGTCACTGACCCGAGGGGCGGGGTCACTGACGCGGACGCGGGGCTCGATGCGCGGGGGCGGGACGCCGCCGATGCGCAGCAGCTATAGCCCGCTTCCACAGCTGGGCGCTGAGCCTCTGCGCGCGGGGTCGCTGGTGCGGGCGCATGAGAGCGGGGAGGTGGTGATTGTGGAGGGCGTGGTGGAGGCAGAGGCGGACCGGGAGGTCAAGTCGCCGCTGCGGTCCGTCGGCTCACAGAGTGGGGTGATTGCCGCGGTGGCGGGGTAGTGGCCGCGGAGGACATGCGCACCGATGCGGGCTAATACAATGACGGCGCGCTCGCGCACGCTGCCTTTCGCTCCGCCGTGCGCGGCAACCGTGTTCAAGAAAGGCTTTTTTGCGTCTGTTTGCGACATGTGAGGTATATGTTGCTGTACAAGTGCGCCAGCAGGCGGGATTACATGCGCGCGGCGTGGGGCGGCGGCGATGGCGAGTCTTTGGTTTGTAGCATGCGCGGCCTACAACTGCGCTGCACTGTGCTGTGTGCGTGTGTAGCGCCATTACGCTTGTCGCCGCGTACTGCAAATGTACGCGTGACTTCTTACAGGGGGCGGTCTCCTCCGCCGAAGGCTCCGGGAGGTGACCTAAACCGTGCCATCGTGATCTCGGGGGTGACGTGTGCGCCTGGATTGCGCACCAGTGCGATTTGCTTGCTGCGCACATGCCTTGAACTTGTGCTGACTGTGTGCTTGCTGCTTTTACGGTATCGTTATGGGCATTTGCAAGATGGAGGGGAAGGGGAGGACACGATGAAGCCGAGGCATGGCACGTACAGACCGCCTCGGCGCGAAATCGGTCACCACAACGCGATTTGTTTGACGTGGACGCAGGGTGGAGGTGGAATCACACCGTGCGCCTGGGTGTCCCCGTCAGGGTGGCGGCAGGAAGGGAACTTTGCGGGGGCTGCCGGATAGTTTGCCCTGGCAGTCGCGGGGGCTGATTGGCGCATGCGTTCACCGAGAGTGCAAAGGATGGGAGGGGTGCGAAGGAGGTCCCCAGGTGTTTTTCGGCCTGGTTGAGACAATCGGGAGGATCAATGTTAAGAGTTTCAGATACTCGGGCGGATACGGTACTCCTTTTGCATGGAGCAGCGATGGAGCCTTCTCGGCACAAGACTTCGCTAGCCAACGCCGCCCTCATGGATGAACTTTGCATTTCAATCAGCTGAGTGCTGAGCGGTGATGTGGCTGTATGGCACATCCTTTTGCCTTACACGCTTATCTCCACGTTCTACCGTAACAGAACGGCAAAACATCTGGATTCAGCAGATGCCAATATATGCAACTGTAGCCAAGGATCTTCAAGCCTAAGGCATGGGTTCCAAGACGTGAATGTTGCGCCACGTTTAAATATACATACCACAAAGCCACCTTACGCCCTTCATGTCTCGGGCGCAGGGGGGCAAGGGGACAGCACCCCACAGGGTAATACGCAATTAAGCGTGTTCACGTCGATTTAGACCCAAGTCCGTGTGCCGGAATACAACTCCAGAAACCAGAAAAACCGTAAACGCGTCGGTTAGTGTACATACATGCATCACTGCAACCACCAAAACTGGGGCCAGCCGGTGGGCGCGAACCATCTCCGTACAGGTGCCTGCCTGGCAGCCCCCCACAACATAAGGCTTAAACTGTCACATGGCCATTGGAGGCGAGAGCGGAGCTTTCACGGGATTGAAACGCCAACCCCCGTGGCTGTTCACGGATCTACCGTAGTGCATTGAGTTTGAGTCCACGATTCTACACACCCAGCACGTGCGAGTCCGAGGTCAGGGGCCCTTAGGGGCATACTCCCTTCCGTGCTACAGGCCCCTGCTGGGCATGCCGCACTGGCTCCCTGGCTCCCTGGCACACCACATTTGCGGGGCCGCATCGCGGGCCCTCAGCGGCCGTCTGCCGGCACGAGTGCCCCAGGTTGCTTACAGGGTCTTGGCCAGGCGGGTCGCGATGGCGGTGAGCGACTCCCCCGAGTAGCCATCGTTCACCTGTGGCACGTGGGTGCGAGCACCGTTGGGCATGGGATGTCGGGGACACCAGACACCTCGGCGATTCGCGGCCGCAATGGCCCTGCGTCCCACGTACAGATTCGAGCTGAGTTCACAACGCGGTGACAAAAGAACCATGCCGGCTGGAATGGATGAGAGTCTGGGCAGGGAGGCGCGCCACACGCTGCCACCCCACCTGCGTCAGCGTCTCAGCCGACTGCTTGGACACCACTCCCACGGTCGCCAGCGCCACAATGGCCAGCGCAGCGGCGATCACGCCAACACCTGCGATACAGCGCAGCGTTCAAGCAGCGGTACGGTATGGGAGCGGAAGATAAGATGGACGGGCGCTTCCGTGCCGAGTTCCCGGGGAGGCACTGGCAAGGGCGGATGTACGGAACTGCACATGCAACGCGCTCTCGGGAGATCAGGAGGCGTTCGCGAGGAGTAAATCCTGTCCAGGATGCTGTCCTCACACAGCAACACGCGCTGCATGCGTCACGGCTCACGGGGCGCGCACATAGCACACACGCGCCCGGGGGAGGGCGTCTACCTTGCGTGCCGCCGAGGCCGGAGGACGCAACGGCGCCAGATGTGGGGCTGCTGTAGTAGGCCTTGCTCTGCGGTGCGGGAGGAGCCAGGCGGCAAGCTCAGCATCACGGCCGGAGCTGGGTGGGTAGATAGCCGGCACGCAAGCCGGCGGGAAAGGGGACCGGAATAAACAAGCGTGGGGCCGCTCTAGCTTCCGATGCTCACAATGTTCGTGGCCATAATCCTGCATGTTAAGAAGCCGTAGGCAGCAATGCGACGCGGGGCGCAGTGTCGGCACTTACGGCGGTGGGGAAGATGTTTTGGCGCCCGCTGTTGTCCTTGCTGATGACGCCGCGCTCGTCCAGGCGCCTACGAGAAATGCAAACAGGGGCGACGGACGCAAGTTGTGGATGCGTGCCTGACTGCCAAGCGGGCAGAGGCACGCCTGCCACGCTCGGAACAGCCAAATCCCAATCCCAGCTTCCTGTTGGGCCAAGGCGTGACTTTAACGTTGATTTAGCCCGGACCCACGAGTTGCATGCTCTCGACAAGGACAAGCAAACCCCTGGCATAAGGAATACCGTTGGCTGCGGACTGGACTGCAGCCCTGATCTGGTGCAACACTATTTGCTTACACCATCGGCACTTACTCGCCGGTCGGGGGCTTCTTAGCTGCCTGGATGATGCAGAGGCGCGACGATGGCTTCTTTCCAAGGCGGTGGCCAAGACCCTGTAACCGGATGTCGGGACCGTTTGTTACCATTAGATCAATGCAATTTTTTGCGACCACTGCATTAACCGGACGCGCAGCAGGCCGCACGCAAGGATAACCCTGTACCTGGCCGACGGCAAAGGGGCTGCGCTGAATGCACTGCATCGTAGGATGGTAAGTAAGTCGGCTGGAAGTGAGTAACTAACTTGTCTTCGCTGGGCCACTTCGCTGGCCCAGGAAAAGGGCGCTGACTCAGGGACGAGCAAGCCCCGCAAGCCCTGCAAGCCCCAAAGACTATTATACAGCTGTGTGCGGATTACATTTCGACTTCACGCATAGCATAAGTGTCAGATCGCAACCGGACACCCGCAGGCAGGCAGGCATGTGGCCCCAACCCTTGAGCACCTGCCCGAGTCCCTACACTCCGTACTACAAGATACAACGTATGTACTCTTGGGTATCCAGCCCTTCATCCAGCAAAACACGGCCCCGCAAGATGGGCCTACGCGGTTTACCCCGGGAAACCAACGCTCCGCCCACACCACGCACGCGCACGCCTACTTAGTGACAGATCTTCCCGCAAACGCCAACTAATAGACCGTCTCGTGGACGGCCAGACTGTCCACCACTCAACGCTCAAACCTCATACCACCCGCACTTCAAGCCCTGCACTGCGGACATAGCGCCCGCCACTCCACGACCGAACTCCGTGGGACATACACAGGCATGCCGCTCACGCGGTAAGGATGGGCTTGACGAACTCCAGGATGTCGTCAAACTCCCGCTGGCAGGCCTGTGAAGGCAGGCGGTAGGCAGCATCGACAACTTGAGGACAAGGGTGCCATGAACACAAAACCGTGCAGCGCCGTACAGTATTGGCATCGTCCGTGACCCTGCATAATGCCCCTGCTGCAATGGACCGGCTTTCCCAGCTGGCCCAAATGATGCCTCAGAGTGTTCCGCTGTCCGACCCTGATACGCGAACGGAGGCGCCGCCAAAAAGCCAATGTTCGTGCACATGCGCATGCAGCGGTGCGACCCCCTCAGTGCCCTCCGGACCCCACCCCCGGCTCCCGCTTACCGAGTGTGCCATGCCCAGGTAAGTCTGGAACTCCACGTTGGCCCCAAGGCTCTCCAGCAGCTTGTAGCTGCGCTGGCCGAATGCAAATGCCACCTGCAGGGCATAAGGGGCCGAGGGAGTTCGGAGGCCAGGAAGCAAAACGAGGGTGGAACGGAGTGCGGGGGCGGCCAGATGGTTGGGAGGCCGAAAGGATATGCCGCGTCAGGAGGCGCCGACGGCGGTCTGGGCTGTCATGAGTTTGCCGCGGACCACAACGTGGCCCCACAACACCTGATTAAGCATCCCAGACCACGAGGGGGGTTAATTTGCACCGGTCACAGCCCAGGAAGTTGGGCCCGCCATGTTCATACTGGTGCACAAGAGGACCTTGTGCGGGCGCGCATGTGCGAACCAAGGTATTCGCTGGACCTGCAGGTATGCTGCTAGCAGCAGCCGTAGGGGACCCGGCACGCTCATAACCCCACCGGATTGCCGCGCGCCTAAGCTGCCAAGGCACAAACCCGTGCACCCCCCGCTTCCCGGCTGCGCAACGCAACCAACCCCGGCGCACTGGGCAGCGCTGCCACACACACAAAAAGCGCGGGCGCACCGTCTGGTCAGCGTCTCCGTGGCACATGAAGATGGGGGTCTTGGCGTTCTCCTCGGACAGCACGGGCTGCTCCTGGCGGAGCGGCACGTACGTGCTCAGGGCTGCGGGGGGGGGGCCAGGGCGGACGGAGTGGGCCTGTGGTTTGCAGGCGCTCGTTTCGTGGCGCGGGCTGTACCGGACGAGAAGGCTCACGGGGCGCTCCTAACAGTGCGGCAGGAAAAATGCCATTTTGACGTTGGGAGGATCCGGCAAAAAAAACTTCCATCCGGCAACCGGCGTCCTCCTTGCTTCCTAGCTCCATCGGTAGCAAAAGGCGCGCTCTGGTACATGTCTTGCCAGCCGTTTCTCCAAGATGTTCGAATGCGCGCTGTGACGCATTCGCCCACAAAAGTAAATGCGCGGCCCAACCCCAAACCAACCCCTGCACCTCATCCAGTGACGTGAGGCGCTCACCCACGACGGCGCCGAGCTTAATGTTGGAGCGGAGCATCATGAGCGCCACCGCCCCGCCCTGCGAGAAGCCGCCCACCACAATCTTGTGGGAGGGAACGCCCGCCGCGAGCTCCTTCCGAATGAGCTCCTCGACGTACCTGCGTTCGGGGTATCACGCATACGGTGGACTGTTAACCATATCAGTGCCTGCATTTGCGCGCAGTAGCAGGAGTGGCGCAGCTGGGTGGCCGCACATCGTAAGTTGACAGCCCAATGAGCCCATGTATCTCCGGAAGAAACCTCCCCGCTCATTAGGCGCCGCCACCCGTTCAGCCCCTGCTCACCGCTTGCTTTCCCGCAGCCCCTCAGCGTCCTCGGAGCTCTGGATGGCCTCCAGGGAGGGAATGTCGTACCTGTGGCACACGGTATCGGTTGGAGCGTTGCGAAATGTCCAGCGCGTTGCAGACCGGCCGGGGCCAGGGCCGGGGCTGTGGCCTTCGTTAAGCTGAGCCAAGGACCGCAACCACACCAGCAGTCCGCACGCGGCTACACATGCAGCCTTTGGACCCTCGGAACCCACGGGTGGGGGAAACGTTACGGTTCCGGAGACGCCACCTTTGCTACGCAAGGGGCAAGGCCTCCTCCCCAGCACGCACGCTGTCCTAGGCGCCGGGTCAAAGTGTCCCTCTCGTCCGCGAAGAGCTCCCCCTATCCTAGGGCACCAACATGCGACCGCCTGGCAGTGCGTCCGGAAGTCGCCCTCTCATGGGGCCACCCGTACAACACCGCCCACGCCGAGGTACCGTAACAACCACTCCGCTGCGGCCACAGCTCACCACCCGGGCATCGACATGCCAAAGTTCAGGGTGATGGGGCGCTTGGGGGCGTGGGGGAAGATGAACTTGGTACCCGGCAGCGAGGACTTGAACATGTACCTGTGGTGGGGGGCATGGAGGCGGCGTATTGCTGGTGTGGAGCCATGTGATTGGCATGAGGGGTGTGCTGCGGGCGCGTAAGACTGCGTGGCCTGGGGAGTGCTGGGTGAGCGCACGAAGTGGGCCGCCCGTACTGATGTGTCCGCGCTTGTCCCTGGCACAAGGCGGCCATGAGGGGTGTAGCCCCCTAGGTGCATGCAGGGTGCTGTGTGAGACATACACGTGGCTTCTACCCATCGTCCGGCAAACCAACTGCCTGCTACACGTGCTACCTGGCTTAGGTCCTCACGTTCCCCACACCCGGCCCCAGACCCGGCCTCACACCCTTTGCCCTGTCCCCAGGAAAGCATCCACAGGGGCAAATTCGACCCAAAAACGTCCCTAGCGACCGCGCCCCGCCCGCAGGGTCGGCCCCCGCCCGCACGGTCGGCCCCCGCCCGCCCCTGCCAGGGTCGATCGGCCCATGCCGACTTGCCCGATGTCGCTCCAGCCATCGCCGGTGTCTCCAAGTCCGTGCAACATGATGAATGTGCTCGTGTGAGGTCCCGACGGGTTCAGCTCGATGGGGGGCCGATACTGGAGCGAGGCCATCGTAGTGACTGACGCGCGCGAGTGGTGCGAGTGATTGCGAGCGGTGGGTCGAGAGAGTCGGGTTGTAGCCTTCAGGCCCCTCACTAGCATTATGCCGCCGCTCACGGCCAGCAAAAACACCAGCCAGGCAAGGCTCCCCGTTTTGCTGCCTTTGTAACGCAAGAAAATGAGCACTTCGTAATAATATGCACGCACGCTTTAAGCCTATGTCAGGTTGCCGAGGTTGTGCCGGTACTGCAGCGACCCAGGGTCGGTAAAGTTGGTGTAGTCTCGCCTGTGTCGACCCATCCCAGAGCCGTATGGCCTTGGGCCAGGGTGCCGGGCTGTTGTTTCCGTGCTGGTCGTCATAAACCCCTTTCATATGTGGGCATGCCTCGTCCCTAACCCAACCCGCCCCCCCCCCGCCCGCGCGAACGGCTCAAAGCCTCGAAGCCTCGTTTTCTCTTGAAAATCATCACTACACATGCACACTGCCTCACCAAGCACTCAGTTCTGTGACGCGGCCGACGATGATGACCTGCTGTCCTGGCGCATGCACCTGGAGCGCCAGGTGGGCAGGCCAGACCTGGTATGCAAGGCTGCCGCGCGGCATCTGCGTCACTCAGAGTCACTCTCCCCCCGACTCCCCTGGTTTTCCGTTTGTAACCTGCGGCAGAGGCAGGTACAGGCCGACCAACGGCGCCAGGTGGAGCTTCTTCGCGCGTACCGGTGCGCGGACGGGCGCCCCGCATGCGGTCAGGCGGGGCGCACCCTGAGCGTCGTCGTGTCCTCGTTGCACCAGCAGCTGCTGGGCCATACCCCCACGCAGCAAAGCTGTGAGGGCACCGAATGCATCGCAACACCCATGGCGCACTCATGGGGATGGTAGTGCTGGCAGTGATGCGCAAAGGCAGCAGAACCGGAATGCCCCGGCGCGACGGCCGTGTGTGTGTTCTACATGATATAGAAGATCTATGCATGACAGTGTGAGACAGGCAAATATGCATCAGAAATATCCTAGCCGTGTGTGTGTGCATGCAGGGAGCGGCGGCAGGCCGAGCGGCAGTCGGAGCAGGAGCTGCGGGCTGCGCGCATCGCCGCTCAGCTGGAGGAACGGCAGCGCGGATGCGAGGCGGATCGACCCGACGGCGGTACTTCTGGCGTCGGCGATGACACCAGAGGTGGCGGCGGCGACGCCGCAGCCGCTGGCTCCAGCTTCGCTGCGGACCCCTGCGGGGCCCTGCACGTGCCGAGGCGCACGCTAGCTACGTGGCGCGACTTCGTCCTTAGGTCGGTGGCCCGCAAAGCTGCTCGGCCGCCAACTGACGCGAGGGATGAAATCTGAACACATTTACAACGTTCAGGGGAGTCGTTCCAGCGTCAATTGCGATGCACCCTGTGCGCTGCGCAGGTGGGAGACGCTTGCGCGCCGCCTCGCCGCAACGGAGGGCAGCCCACAGGCCCCCGCGCCTCTTCACCGGGAAGCGGCCAGCGACCCCTCCCTTCCGTCCGGCCAGCAGCCGTCCACGGCGGCCCATCCAGTCCTGCGCTTTCAGGACATCCCCTGGCCGCCGGATGCCACAGGTCAGCGCGGGTATCCCTAATGTAGCAGTTCGTAGAAAGTAACTTCATCGGATCCATGACCATGCAAACATCAACAGATACCAAGACTGTCCGCCGAGCCAGGATCCAGGGGGTCCCCCGACCGAAACCAACCCCAGGCCAGGCTGGTTACGCGTGACCGCCTGCCCATGCCCAATGAGCAGTGCTGTCGCAAGGCCATCCCTGGGCGTCGGGTATCTCCTGCCCGGCTGATACCGCACATCCCGACTCAACCGCACACGCCCACACCGGCACCTGCCTTGGGAAACCTCTCCTCCGGCACCAGGCGGCACCTACTCCGCATACGGTAGCCAGTAAGGAAAGCGCCTCCCCTCGTGTGCCGTCCGGTGTGGCCCCACGAAGGCATGCTCAGCGCGCTGGCCCTGCTCGAGCTCGACCAGCAGCAGGCGGCCCCGCAGCAGCAGCAACAACAACAGCAGGCGAACTGGCAGCGGCAGCCGGACCGCGCAGCGCTCCTGGCCTGCCTGCGCCGAGCGTACCGGTCCGCCGCCCGCCGCTGGCACCCGGACAAGTCAGCTGCTGTGCTGGCAGCGCTGCCCGCCGCCGACCGCGACGCGACGCGGCAGCGGCTGCTGGGCCTGTGCCAGGAGCTCAACCGGCAGCACGAGGCGCTGGAGAGGCAGCTCGCACGGCGCAGCTAGCGGCGGAGGGCGCGGCTCCGTGATGCTCTGTGTGAGGCCGACACGACGGCTGGCAAGCGCCGAGCAGGCCATAGTGGCCCCGGTCCGGTTCCTTGCGTACGTGACAGGGTTTGTAGCCGCCGCTAGGAGCCGCCCTGGCACGGGGTGGCGGTGGCCGCGGCAGCTCCGGCCGGCGCTAGCAAACGCGGGTCACAGTTGGTAGACCCAGCCGGCGGATGACTTGACTGGCAATGCTGCTGGCACGTGGGCAGTAGCACAGCTGGCTTGGGTCGTTACTCCAGCGTCGGCCGCTGCGGGGCGGTGCTGGGCGGGGCGGGGCTGCTGCAGTCGGTGGCATGGGGCGGATAGCCACGACGGGCTCCCTGGCTAGGGGCCGGGCGCTGGCCGCAGGTCCAGGTGGCAGTGCGGCATGCATGCCAACAGGCGGGGCTCCAGCCGGTCGGCGATGTGGGCCGCGATACCGGCCAGCTGCAGCTCCTCCAGCGCCGTGAGCTGCATCGGTGGGGAGGGTGTGCGAGTGGTTAAGAAAATGTTTGGGGTGTATGTGATGCGCGGGGCGTAGTCCATGGCCTGGGGCCAAGATGGCCAGATGTGGTGGAGTCCGCGAGCTTTGGTGACCATACGCAACTGCCTGGCATGGAAAATGACACATCCGTTCCTCGCACCGTGCCTAAGCCGAATCACTAGATGAAACGTACGTACGCGATTTCAGAAAGTATGATGTACGAACATGACGTGTTGGCCCCGAGTCATATGGTACATAAACGTCCTAGAACAAGCCCCGGGCGGGTCTCCTCACCACGTCACCAGCAACCCCGCTCATCCCATGTGCGCCCCGAATCCCCGGGGGGGCCGTCTTTGTAGTCCCGACCACAACGCCCATGCCCACACCCGCACCCACCTGTCCCAGCTCCGCCAAGACGTCCGTCAGCTCCGAAACTTGCGCCCCGACCTCGGGCTGCAGCCGCGGCAGTAGCGCCGCCGCCAGCTCCGCCGCCGCCGGCCGTGCCCCGCGTGCAGGCGTGCAGGGCGGCAACCCCAGCCTCAGGCGCCGCAGCCGCGGCAGCCGCGGCGGCTGCCCCGGCGCAGCAGGCACCGCCGGCGGCAGCAGCGCCGACACCAGCTGCTGCAGCGGCGCCAACAGGGCGCGTAAATGGGACTGCAGCTCCAGCAGACGGGGCACGGCCCTGGCGGCGTAGGCGGCGCCGGGTTCGAGCAGCAGCTCCAGGTCCTCCGCCTTGCCTTTCCACTGTCCCAGGTGGCCGGCTACGGTGTACTCGGACGATGGAGTGGAGGACGCGGGGGAGTCAGCTGGGCTGTGCCGAAGCTGGACGGACAGCTGGACGAGGCCGGGCAGCAGGCGGGCGCAGTCCGACAGGGCGCTCAGCAGCGAGTCAGACTGCGGAGGGAAGATACGAATGAGGGAAAACGAGATAGTCGGGCTAGAGGCAAATGACGCAAAATCGTTGTTAGCGCGCCCACAGGGCTGGCCACCCACCCGCCTATGAAGAAACGCCCCCACCTGGCCGGCCTGTTCCCCCTGCTGCAGCTGCAGGGGCAACCCAAGCCACAGCGCTCGCAGCTGCGGCCCGCAGCTGCCCAGCACGGCGCGCAGCTCTGGGCCAGTCACTGGCGCGGTTCGCAGGTCCAGGTGTGTCAGGAGCGACAGGCCGTGCAGCCGCCAGGGGCCGGGGGCAGCCACCGGCACGGCGCCGGCCGCTGCGGCTCCCGGCGAGCCCGGGCTCCGGGTTGCCGAAGCCGCGGCCACGGCACTGCCGTCGGTGGCGACGGAGGAGGCGGGCTCCCTGCCGGCCTGCCAGCGGCAGTCGTACCCCAGCTCGAGTCGCTGCAGGGCGCGGACGCCGACCCATGGGATATGCAGCACGTTGATGTCGCGTAGGGCCAGGCGCTCCAGCTGCGCGGGCAGGCCGGACGTGGACAGGAGCAGCTTCAGTGGCCGCTCGTCACCGGGGGCGCCGCAGGGCCCCACCATGCCGTTCTGCAGCGGCTCCGAGGCCACGTTGTACAGCCCCAGCTCCTGTGCGGTGATGAGACACAAAGACAGAGCGTCAGTGTGGCGGTGCGGCAGAGGTCACGAAGAGGTGGGGCCCTGCGGGAAGCATGCGCAAACGCAGCAAGCCAGGCGGCAGGACCGTGAAGACCGTGAAGGCGTTAGCAACGAGCTGACAGGGGACGCTTGTTACGGCTCGCGCACACGCCCGCATGGGGGGCTACGGTGGTGGTCGCCGCCGATCTAACATGCAGGGACATCACCCCCTTCGACTACCTCTGGAGCTGGGTCCTACAACGACACCATCACTTTCGTCGCTTACGTCTCGTCGTATGCGTCGTTTCATTTCAACATTAAAATTGTGTTTGGGCCGCGACCTCCCGCAACCTCCCGTACATGCCAACTTGCACGCTCCTTTGCACCCACCCGGAGGCCGCGGAAGCTCGCCAGAGCGCCCAACGCCGACTGCCGCACAACGCCGTGGAACGCCAGCCGCATCAGCCGGCGCCACGCCGGCGCCAGCGCCGTCAGCAGCGGCCCGTCCAGGACCAGCTCGCCCCCCGGGCACCACAGCTCCACCTCGCGCAGCTCGCCCAGCGACGCCAGCCAGGGCACGTAGCCGCTCCGGGCGAACAGCGCCTCGCCGGTGGTCCAGTGGCGCGGCGGCAGGCGGCGGTCGCCGGGTGGCAGCGGGGTTGAGGGCGAGTGGCGCGGAAGGAGGTGGGGCAGGGGCGGCCATCGCAGCTTGAGGCTTCGCAGGGACGTGCAGTCACCCAGGAACCTGCGTGCGGCGTGCGGTTAGGGGAAGGGTTTGGGGCGAGGCAGGATGAGTCGTGGGTGAGGGGTGGGAGGGGCGGGGATGGAGGGGAGCAAATCATGCGGCCGGGGCTTCATGGGGTGACCCAACATGCACAGGAGCGCGTGTCTCAGCGTTGGCTTTCATTGGCAACGTCAACAGCGAGTAGCATGTGGCGGCTATGCGGCACTCAGCGCCACCCCGCGTCAGCGATGGCGGATTCATCGAGCAGGCCGCTGCAGGGCGTAGAATGGAGCGAGCAGGAGCAGACAGTGCACACCGAACAGAGCACATCACCCCGGCAGTGGCCGCACCTGAGGGGCTCCAGGCAGACGTGCAGCTCCGCCAGGGCCTGGAGCCGATCACGCCCATGGCGCCACGACAGCTCGCCGCCGTCACCGCCGCCGCCACCGCCCGGCGCCGCGGCGAAAATGCTACCCGTGCCAGCCGCTGCACCGCCGGTGCCGCTGCCATTGCCGCCGCCGGCCCCTGCCTGCGGCGGCTGGGGCGGCAGCGGCATAGGGAACTGCAGCGAGCGGAAGGCCTCGCCTTCCCCGCCCCCGCCGCCATCCCAGCCGCCGCGGCCGTACTTCACCCACACGGTGCCGCCCATGACATGGTGGCTCACAAAGCCCCGCACGACGGCGCGCAGGTCCGCCTCCACCAGCTCCTCCATGCCGTGCAGAGAGGACCATTCGGCCACCCCCAGCTCCTCGTCGCACCGCAGACTCGTCAACCCCTTCAGCACGCCCTCCGCCTCCAGCCTCGTCAGCCCCGGCCGCAGCTGCCAGCCGCTGACGTCCAGATCCCGGAGGCAGGAGAGGGGGTAGAGGTCCAACTGGAGGGGGCCCCGCGTGGGTAGAGCGCCCAAGTGGGAGGAGTCGTTGAGGGCCGCCAGGCGGAGGCACTGGAGGTGCTCCAGGGCGGAGAACAGGGGCGGCCAGGGGACCTCAGCTGGCGGCGCCGGCCGCTGTTGCTGGCCACCGGGAACTTCACCGCCGCCGCCGCCACCACCGCCGTCGATGGCGGCGGCGGCGTGAGCGGCGACGAGCCCAGGTCCAAGGCCGTCCAGTTCATCGTCGCTGTCGTCTTGCTCAGCGTCATCCATCAGGAAGGGATGGCCATGCTGACCCCCGACAGGTACTGCATGCACCGATGACGGCCGGACCATGTCCCACACGCCCTCCAGGGACAGGGAGGTCAACCTCGTCAGCGCCTCCAGCGCCTCGAGGTGACCCAATTCCAGGAAAGCCCCCCAGCCGCCCTCCAACGCCAGGTCCGTCAGGGAGGGGAGCAGCGCCAGGGGCGCCAGGGCGGCCGGCGCGGGGAGCGACTCCAAGCGCAGCACCAGGCTGCGGATCCACTGGCCGGGCCGCGGAGGCGGAGGCGGCACCGCGCTGGGCTGGACCCATGCCCGCGGATCGGTTGACGGCGCCGCAGCGGCGCCGAGGAGGGTCAGCAGCGCAGCAGTGAGCGGCGCAGCGAGATCGTAGTACGGCTGCTGCGGGTTTTGGAGCTGGCCTTTCTGCGGGTGGGACTGCGCCGCGGCGGCCTGTGCAGCTGGCGCGGCCCAAGGCCCAAGCGCGACGCCGCCGGCCTGACGCGCGGCCCGAGCCGCCTGCTGGGTCCTTTGAACTCCCTCAAGGCGAACGCGGGTGGCGAGCAGCGTGCTGAGGGTGTAGGAGACGTGGAGCGAGGGCAGGCGGTACGTCGCAAGCGCGGCCCCGTAGACTGCCAGCTCCCCGGGCAGGCCGGCGCCGGCAGCAGCAATGCGCGCGGGAGTGAGTGGCAGAGCGCAGACGGACATTGCGCGGCAGAAGAGGTGCGGGGGAAAGCGTTCCTGGGCGGCGGTTGCTGCGTCATGTGGGGCAGCGCCAGCACCTGGCAGCAGGTCCACAACCCGGCGGGGAAGCGACAGGACTGAGTTCCAGCGCTTGCAGACGAGAGATGCGGTCCGTAGGGAGCGGAGCTCGAGGTGGCCCAGCGCTAGCTGGATGAGCGCGGGATCGGGGATGCCCCCGCCCCAATCAGGCACGTTCGAAACTTCGCTCATGTTGACAACTAGTTAAGCCCGTGGTTTAACCCACGAGTAGCTGCAAACGCATGCGTTTTGCAACCGACACAACCTCTCCAGCCCTGTTGTGCGGTATTGGTTGAAAAGCTTAAATATGAGCACGGCGAACCTGCGGTGTGATGCCGTTGAAGCGTGACGACCTAACCGTCAACCAGCTGTCGTGACCGCGCTAAATGAGATGGAACTCTTCCGTTCGTACTTCAGACACCTAACGTCTACAAGCGACCATGTCGCGACTGCAGCAAACCGTAGGCAAGATACTTTCCTGCAGTCGACCTGCCCTTGGCACGCGTGTCGCAAGCCACGCTTTAGTCGTCGCCGACGCATGCAGCACTTGTTACAGAGCGGATGAGGGGGAAGGCGCCAGCAGCAATGACCTGGCGCGGGCCGTGGTTTGCTGCCGCGGGGGGCAGCCATCGGCGGTGCCACCGTCAGTGTCGGCTGCCTGGGAGCAGCCCCTCCTAAGCAGCTTTGGGTGGTCCCGGTGTATATCCACATCCACATCATCCAAGCCGTCGCCCTTTGAGGGTGAGCGGTGCGAGGGCGGGGGTGCCCGCATGGAGGTGCACGCAAGGGTCGCGGGGTCTCCACAGGCTGCGCGAGCCGCAAATCCCCGATTCCCCGACCCCACACCCCGCCGCGATGCACAGGCGCCGATTTTGGCGCTATTCGACTCATACGGCTATACCTCAATCATGGCTTGCTCGAGGTACCTGCATCCACCCGTCCTGACTCGCAGGCATGAAGCTACAGCTCCCCAGCAACCCGTTCGCGCCGCGGAAGCCGCGGCTCGTGGTGCCCAAGCTGGTGCTCTACCGCGGCCGGGGCATGCTGCTGTTCCGCTTCATCGTGCGGGCTAAGGTCTTTCAGCTCATGGGTTTCCTGGCCTGCGCCGTGTTCGCGTCGGTGGTGCTCACCACGGTACGCAATGGCATACTACACTATTGCTTTACGGGTTTGTGTAGAATGCTCATGAGGGTTTGGATATTGGAAGCGTTCTCAGGAGAGAAGTCCCATACTCGTGGGGGGGGACTGAGGCTCCAGGCTGTGGAGTCCCTCTCGTGGCCTGTGGTTGCGTTTTAAGCGCACTGAGTGGCTGACGCCCGTGATCCGTACGACGCCTGCAGTCCAACCCGGATCCCATGGACCTGGCGGCGGTTGGCGCGCTGGCGGTTGGCTGCATCGTCACGTCGTACTGCATCTGGTACTACAGCGGGCGCTACGTGGGCGAGATGTCGCTGCTGCTACCGGAGCGCCGCGTGGTGCGGTTTAGCGTGCTGGACTTCTGGGGAAACCGCGAGGTGAGGACGTGAGGTGTGGATGTGGCCTTGGGTAAGCAGCACATTCACCCTACGCTGCTGCCTTTGTGGCCCATGGCTGCCCGAGCACTCGAGTCCGCCCACAGCCTCCTAGTCAAGCCAGTCCTCCAAGCGTTGGCTGCGGCCCTGACCTCTCCGGTTCGCAAGCCATATGTTGCGGTCAGGGCCCGGGACCAGGGAGCAGGTCGGGAAAGAGAGCTCAGTTTGCTCGCTTCACGGCCACCTCCGCAGAAGTGCATCGGGCTTGGCGTCCAGTGCATTGGGCAGCAGCTGTGTGGGCCGGGGAAGGTGGTCGATCCCTTCCCGTAGCGCTTGCCTTCCGCCTCCATGTTGCCGGAGTCACTGCGACGGCAGAGCGGCGCATACAGTATTAAGTATGGGCGCCCGCACTGCGCTGCGCATCTGAGTGCTGCTTGTGCACGCTTCGCACCGCCCACGCTCAGGACAACGACGTGCCGCTGGAGCGGGTGGTGGCCCCCTGGCACAACCGCAGTGTGGCAGAAGTGCGCTCTCAGGCGCGGCAGTCGCTAATGCCCATTGAGGTAAAGGACGACCGGCAGTACTACATCTCCGTACCACATGGCCACGTCCTGCAGAAAGAGGTGCGCAACAAGAGGGTACGTAGTAAGGGTTCATAACATGTTGTAGACCCGAAGCCAGATGCAGGAGCAGCACCACATTGCATGGCAGCATGGGCCGTTAGGGACAGAGTACAAAGTTCTGAACCTTTGTCCTCCTCACCGCCACGTCGTGTTATGTTGTCGCATCTCCCAGGTCCTCCAAAAGCTCCTGTACGGAGCGCCTCTGGACCAAGAAGATGGAGCCACGGCAGGAGGCCAGACTGCTGATGGATCGGAGCAGGGCGCAGCCGCTCAAGGGAGTAAGCCACAGGCGGCGCCGTCAGCAGAGCCAGGGGCCAAGGCAGCCCAAACCGGACCGGAGCTTCAAGAGGGGCGAAAGCAGCCCTGAAAAGATGTGTCGGCCCGTGTGTACTTGAGCGACGCCGATGGGTATTCGATGCGTGTTTTCGGTGCAAGCTGATGCGGGAAGATCTATGGCTTGCAGGCTGAGGTACTAGCGGTGCTTATCTGTCCCATTCATAGTGTAAAGTATTGTTGTCGAGGTAACAAGCTGATGGGGAGAGGCATAGTTTGAGAGACTAGGTTCTGGAGGTGGGGTACTGCGGATGTAGGATTGCCCCTGGATAATGCATGGCCGGACGTGGACTTCGGTTACAGATTATCATGGCCGTGACCGTGTGGCCACGACAGGTGATCACGGTTACGCGGCTCAGCAGGATGCACCCATCATAGGTCACAAGTGTATGTCGGACCCGTGCCGCCAGCATGCGCTAGCCTCCTTAGTGTCGGCGTAATACGAGCAAGCCACGGTTAACGGTATCATCACCGATGCAGTTCATGCAGTGCGGAAGGGGGCTGGCCTGCAATGCACGGTATATCATCGACGCAATGTACGCAATATACGGAACGGCCACAGGGACCGCCTTCCCAACAGTCGCGCTGAACCAGTGTAAGGAAGCAGCCAAGGTCCCATATACCCACAGACATCTAAGAACTTCACCCGCCCGACCGCCTGCCCGGCATTCACCCGCAATCACCCACCCACATGGCCCGGCCGGCTGGCGTGTTGCGCGTTGTGCGCTTTAACCTCGCTTCCCGCAACGTCAAGTCTCCCCTTTTGAACCGCCTTTGCGTGCGACACGTCAGCAAACGTTGCAATGCAAGTGCCTATCTCCCAAGGCTCATACCGCGACATGACCATCTTCTGAACACCCTGTTGTGGACGCTTTTATGGACCAAAGTTGTAACTCACGTCGGCCGTACCGTCGGCAGCGGCGCGCCCGTCCGCGGCCTGGGCACTTCTGACATCCCGCCCGTGGACCCAGCGCCGGGTCTGCGCCTCACCACCACCTGCGGCCGCTGGTAAAACGCCTGAGCCGTCTCGCGTACAGCAACGCCGCCGCCTTCCACCGAGGCCCCATTTCCAAGCGCTGCCCCGCCGGCAGAGGCCGTGGAGGGCAAGCTGGGTGCCTTAACAACGAGCGGTGCGCCTCCGGGCCCAAGCTGGCCTCCACTGTAGCCACTGCTGCTTGCCGGCCTGCTGCTGGCACTCGCGCCGGCCGTGTAGGAGGCAGGGCCAGCCAGCACGGTGCTGCCGGCGAGCCGGACTGTGCCAGTGATGCTAGTCGCTGCCGGCCCAAGGTGGAGCCCGGAAGTGGAGGCCGCATGGCTTGGAGCCGCAGGAGCGCTCCCTGCCGTGCTGCCTACAGCGCCACCTTGATGGCCGCTAAAGCTGTTGCTGTGCGGTATGGCCATCGTTGCGGCCGGTGCGCGGGCCGGTGAGAGAGTTATGGAGCCGCGTAGGTCCATGTTTACGTCTGCGAGCGGTGGGGGGGACAGGCCCTGGCCGCCGGCACCGTAGCCTGAAGATGCCACACCCGCACCACCGGCCGCCGCCCCTGTGCTCGCACCTACATGGAAAGCGGAACATATGTTGAGCCGTTTGCAGGGACAAGAGAGCGGGGCGATTGGAGCATCAGTTAGCGACATTGCAACACAGAAAGCATACGCGACGAAGCTAGTACAAGCTCGTACCGGCTGCCTGCCGGCTCGCATCTTCGTCTGAGGCGTCTCCGACAGGCGGGAGGACCGTGCCGAAGGGGTTGACGCCACCAGGAGGTGCGCCTCGCTTCATAATGTTCATGGCCTCGATGTTGAGCGCACACACGCCTAGCATGAGGCATGAGCGGCATAGCAGAGCGGGCCAGTAGGCACGTCGGCGGGCTCAGTGAAAGGCACGGGTATAAATAGAAGGAACGTGGGAGTGCAGGCTGTGGCCTTGCCGTTTGCATAATTTGCCTGTAGTGCCTGGTACATGAATTGGCCCTCACCGCGCATGAACGCCCGCTTCATATTGTCCTCCAAGCGGCTGCGCGCCTCTGCCTCCCGCTCCAGCTGCACGTGTGCCTCTGCCAGCAGCCGCCTGATAAGAGGGCAACGAGCAGATGCCCGGTCAAATGACGGCGTGGACCGCAACCTCCGTAAAGCTAGAGCAGCCACGCACTTAGACCCAGAGGACCTGGACGACGCCGCAGCACCTTCGCTCAACGGCACTTACTGCAGCTCTGCAATTTGACTCTGGTAATGGGCGTCAATCTGGCGCTTCGTGTTGTCGACCTCCTGAATGTAGCGGTTGTTGGTGGTGATACGGTGCTCGCGCATGGCCTCCCGGAACCAGGCCCGGAAGACATTGCGCTTCAGATGTACGTCCGAGTACCAGCGCTCAGCCCGCTCGGCCCGCCGTCGCCGCTGCTTAAGGGCCAGGGCCTGCTCTCGCCAGGCGTAGAACAGCTGGAACTTTAGCGTCGTGGTGCGCTGACGCTCCTTGGCCAGGCTAAACGCGTCGCATGACCTGCATTCAAAGGCAGCAGGCAAGGACTCAGCATGAAGAAGGTTTAACGACCGGCGCGTTGCTACCAGAATGCGCTTCTTCTGCCCTGCTGTTAACCCACGCCCTTGGCAGCCTGGACACGGCGTATGGTACCGTGGACCAGAAAGTCAAGATCGCCCAAATGACAGGTTGTCATGCCATGGGCTTCTGTGTCCGCGCCAATCGCTGCAGCACAGCTGCTGGGCCATTGTGTTCCCTGCATGCACGGTCACAACTTGCCATGCTCACCTTCCAACCAGGTCTGAGAAGTGCTGCGACTTCCCGCGGGTGGCCTCCAACTCTGCCTTCAACAGACCTAGCTCTTCCTGTCGTGGAACGGGGCCAGGAGGATGCTAGTAATGTACCCTGAAGCCGCCACCGCTCTGCTAGGTGATGATCACCCTGTCGAGGATAAGCTCACCTCCTTGGCGGCCAACCTGGCTGCCCCCTTACGCTTCTCCTCCTCCACCGCGTCATTCTGCGCCTGCATTAGTCGAGCCTTGGTCTCCATGAAGTGATCCTGCGAGTGGCAGGAACGTTCGCGCTGTTGAAGGCTCCACATGGCATGTGTTTTAGGCGCAGAAAGGCATCGTTGGGCGGCGGTGTTAAAGACCGCGGTGTCCACTCTGACGCGTTTCTAAATGCCCTAGGCCCAGCATGCATCCTTGCCAGCCTGCCACTCGCCAGGAGAGACCAGCTGGGAATCTTACCAGAACGGCCTTCTTGGTGTGCTGATGGTGTCGGTCGATCTTCATCGCAAGCGAATCAACGTCCAGGTCAAGCATCTGCTGGACGGTTAGGCCCTCCAGGTGGGAGCCCAAAGGCAGCGCCTCCTGCTCACCCTCCTGCATTGAGCAATAAATTTGTGCAAAGCCGTTGATAGGGGCTGTACGTGCCGCTGTACGTATACGGTATGTGAGGGGGGGGGGCTCACCGTATTGATGGTGATTTCGACGGCAGGTGCCGCCGACTGGGTCTGGAAGCTGCTGCGCAGCGTCGCTGGGACGGCTGCAGAAGCGGCGGGCAAGGGCTGGGCAGCTGTCAAGAGAGCCCCAGAGGCCCCGTCCAGAGCCCGAGGCGGCATTACGATATCGATGGTGCTCCCGCCTCCGAGCGCGTCCGGTACTAGCGAGACGCTCATGACTGGCTGCTGCTCAGCAACCGGGGAAGGCCCCGGTGCAGCGGTGGTCACGGCAGCGGCTGACGTGCGGCTGACGACCACGCTCGGGTGCACCGGAAGCGCGCTTTGCAGCGATCCATCTGCAAGTAGGGAAGTGGGGAAAGGGCGAGTCCCAATTGTACTCAAGGTCAACGAGGGCTGTGCAAACCTCCCTACCTGCCCTGGAATTGGACGGTCTCTCTGTGGTTGGGCGGCGGACAAATTGCTCGAAGCCTGCTAAGTAGGGATTATTTGCGCTGGACATTAGGGCTGGGCGTGCACACGACAGACAATGCCGGATACAGCCTAGAGACTAGCGTATCATCGCATGAGTCTTCCAAGAATCGATTTCGCCAGCCAACGGCGAGCAACCATGACAACCCGTCCAGATTCCAGCGCTGGATCGAAAATGTCTCTCTCCCCGTGGGCAGCGGTACACATTACGTTCCAACAGGCGCTTCTAGTGTGCCTGACAGACATATGCACTTGCTACACAACGCTGTCCCAAACTCGCTCCACGAAAGTTGCTGGACGACACAAGTCCCCGGATGATCACCAATTGATGTAACAATCACACGAAAAGTTGCTGTCACGTGGGGCCGTGTCGCTCGCTTGTGCGGTATCAGCAACTCACAACCGTAGCTATCGTGCCAGAGCCATGAGCCCGCTGAGGGCCCCGCGGCCCCCACGACGGCGAGGGTATCTGCTGCTGCCAGTGCTACTGGGTATTGTCTCAGTTGCGTCGGCAGCTATCCAACCCTTCAACCTCAGCGACGTGCGCTTGCTCGACACCTCGTACCAAATACGATACGAGCGCCTTAACGCAAAATACCTGCTCGAAATGCTGGATGTGGATCGGCTACTGTGGAGCTTCCGTAAGACGGCAAACCTGCCGACACCAGGCACGCCGTACATAGCGTCGTGGGAGGATCCCGGGTGCGTTGGGTAGCGGGAGGGGACACAATCCTCTTGAGCCTCACAATCGCCCAGGTGCTGCGTAGGTGCGAGTTGCGCGGACACTTTGTGGGCCACTATCTCTCGGCACTCTCTCTGGCGTGGGCCAGCACAGGCAAGCAACTCCTTTGGGGCAGGAAGGCCGCAGGGTACCCGGCTGCACTTCGCCCAGTTGCGGAACCGGACGGACTGAACGTGCTGTTTCTAGTGGGCTTCTTGGCCTGACGCTCGTGTGCGTGTGTTCAGTCTCTGGGTGCTGATGGGCGCCCTTGCTGAGGACAGCGTTTGGGGAAGCGCCGCTGCGTTTGAGGGTTGGCGTGTTGCTGGTGCCGGGACGTCTGGGCGCACTGCCCAGCCCGTGCCAAAGAGTCGGTTTGCCTGTCCTGTCCTATTTCCGCCCTTGGCCAGGCAACGTCGCGTTCCATACGCGGTTGGCGCTGATGATCTCGGAGCTGGGCAAGGTGCAGCAAGCCATGGGCCTTGGGGGATACCTTTCGGCCTTCCCAAAAGAGTTCTTCAACCGAGTCGAAGCCTTGACGCCGGTCTGGGCACCGTACTACACGGTGAGCGCGTCGTGAGTCTCACGCCGCAACGTGGGCAGTCAAGGCTTAACAGGCTTGGCCGCGTGGGCGTTTGGCGCGTGCAGCTTGGCGTGCACGGTTCGGGATTCAGGAGGTAAGTGCCAATGCCCGCTCATTTGAAGGGCGAGGCGTACCTGGCTATTCATTTGAGCCAGGATTTGGGCTTTCCTATGCCTTGGTCTAAGTCATTCGCGCCGGCTGCCCCTCCAAATCCAGATCCACAAGATCATTGCTGGACTCGTGGACGCCTACGAGCTGGGCGGCCAGGCGGAGGCCCTGCCCATGGCGGTCCGCATGGTGGCCTACCACTGGAACCGCACGCAAGCGGTCATACAGAGCAAGGGCCGCGATCACTGGAACGCGGTGCTCAACTGCGAGTTTGGCGGCATGAACGAGGTGCGCAGCATGCTGATTGCAGCCATGATATATTTCAGAGTGTAGATAACGAGCCATCAGTGACCCGGGCCGCACGGAGGCGGCAACGAGGTGTGGCGCGCAGCTGTCGGGTCGCCCCCTTTGCATACGCCCCCTGCCCTCTGCGCCTGTACCGCCCCAGTCCGGTCTTGGTCTTGATTGTAACGCATTACGCCAAGCGCCTGAGGCGTGTTACAAGTGTCTTGGGTGCGCTCTGTTGTGCTCGCTGGTGCTTTCTGTCCCGTAGATCTTGTACCGCCTGTACCGGATAACGCGCGAGCCGACTCACCTGGAGTTCGCCAAGCTGTTCAACAAGCCTCAGTTCCGGGAGCCCATGGAGCAGGGGCACGACGTGCTGCCGGGCCTGCACGCCAACACGCACCTGGCGCAGGTACGGCAGATTGCAACCTCCGATGCCCTCCGATGGGCCTTGTACGGCGCAGCCACTGGGTAACGGCGGAGCCGTACATCCATTTCAGAGGACGCACGTGCTGCAGGCGTGGGATCCACCCCGAGGCCGGTGTATTGCTGTGTCGCTTTCCTCAGGTTGCGGGCTTCGCGGAGGCGTACGATGCGGTTGGAGACGAGGGCGCGCGGACCGCCACTCTCAAGTTCTTCAACATCGTCACTGGCCACCACAGTTTTGCCACGGGCGGCTCTAACGACCACGAGTTCTGGCAGGAGCCAGACCGGATGGCCTCGGCGATATGGAAGGTTGGTGGCCGGCCGCTACTCTGCCGCGCCTAGTCTCTTAAACGGCTGCCGCAATGCATCCGTTGCAATGCACGGAGACCCAGCCACGCCTTGCCAGGTTCCGGGCACCACCACGGCCGCACCGCACGCGACATCACAATCTGGCCTCTCCTGCCCTGCACCCGGTACCCCCGCTGCAGCAAAAGGACGCCGTGGAGACGCAGGAGACGTGCACGCAGTACGACATCCTCAAGATCGCGAGGTCGCTGTTCCGCTGGACGGGCAACGCCTCGTTTGCCGACTTCTACGAGAGAGCGCTGCTCAACGGCATCCTCGGCACGGCGCGCCTCCCGCCCGAGGACTGGCCCGAGGTGCGCACCTGGCATGCGTCTTTGCGGCAGCAGATAGCTTATGACGAATCACTGCGCACTTCCCGTACAGAACTGCCTCGTACGGTGCGCAAACCGAACCAA
Source organism: Gonium pectorale (assembly GCA_001584585.1). Classification (NCBI taxonomy): domain Eukaryota; kingdom Viridiplantae; phylum Chlorophyta; class Chlorophyceae; order Chlamydomonadales; family Volvocaceae; genus Gonium; species Gonium pectorale. Next base: position 2,422,750 of record LSYV01000002.1, read on the forward strand.
CCATCTGCTTGTCTATCTCCCGCCCAGTATTGAAAAAGTAGTCTTCGCCCGCGTGCGCCCACCGGCACAGCACGCGCTGCCGCACCGCCACGGCGACGGCGCCCACCATCACCACCACCACCACGTCAACCACCTGCGCAGCCTGGTTACCGCTGGCGGCGAGGGGGCCGCGCAGGGTGGCCCGGGCGCCGGGGCCGGCGAGGGGCCTGGTGCCGGCGCCGTGATCGTGAGCCCGCACCGGCGGCAGCACAATGAAGAGTGGCTGCAGTGGTGGGCTTTCGCTAAACCGCAGCCCGAGTGGAACGCCTCGGACGCGCACGGCCCAGGTGCAACAGGGTGGGCACTGAGAGTGAGGCGGCATGGGCGCATGGGTAGCAAGATGAGGTCTGAAGATGGGCGATGCGAATATTACCGCCGGCCGGCTGACGCTGCGTGCAAAACACCCGTGGTGGCAGCCGGTAGCTGACCGCCAGGCGATCGAACCACCGTAGCAGATGGTTGCCCACATGTCCTTCAGGCAGACAGCTGGGGCTTGCGCGCTTGCCGCCCTTCCTTGGCAGGCGTGTTCTTGTACCTGCTACCGATGGGGACCGGCCAGTCAAAGTCGGACAACATCCATCACTGGGGGTTCCCCTTCCACTCCTTCTGGTGCTGCTACGGCACCGTTGTTGAGTCGTACGCCAAGCTAGCCGACTCCATCTACTTCAAGTGGGTCTTACACACAGCGTGTCGTACAATTCTGTGTCCCATGCGGTGTGCTCTCTGTGGCCATGTGCACCCCCCCCCCCGCTCTCTTCCCCACGCGGCCCGCTTTTCCCCCACTGTGTGCGCTGGCTCATCCAGTTCCCTGTTGTCCTGCTGGCGCAGGGATATGCAGCCGCTGCAGTCGGGCGCGGACTCCTCCTCGCCCAAGCTGCCTCCCCGCCTCTACATCAACCAGATGGTCTCCTCGCGTGCCACCTGGGCCGAGATGGGGCTGCGTATCACCATGGAGGCGGACATGCTGGCGCCGGGTGGGTGGCGGGGCTGGGCGGACGGAGACTGCCGGAAGGGCGTGTGGCGTGGCCGAGAGGAGGTTGGAAGGGACTTACGGCAGGAGGCAGCCTTTTATGCGTCGCGGCGGTCCTCCCACTCATCTATGTGGCTAAGCGTGCAGCTCCACACGCGCCACAACACACGTTTACACGTTTACGGTGTACCGAAGCAGGGGAAGGAGCCCCGGAGATCAACCCCGCTTTTGTGTCCTTGGCCGCATATGCCAAGGCCACGCACCTAACCTACTGCGCGGTGTGCGTTCCAGCAGGCCCGGCGGCGACGGCGGACATCCGCCTCGAGTCCTTGAGCAGCAACAGCGCAGGAGGCGGTGCTGGTGGCAGTCCCCGCGGCTTCACCCTGATGGTCCGGGTGCCCCACTGGGCCCGTGCGCACGGCGGCGGCGCCCGCAAGGCCAGCGCCGGCAGCCGGGAAGGCATCAACATCAACGTGAACGGTCAGCTGTGGGCCAGCTGCCCCGGCCCGCCCCAGCCGGGCAGCTACTGCCAGGTCACGCGGCAGTGGTCGCCGGGCGACACGGTGGCGCTGCGAATGCCGATGCGCTGGTGGCTCAAGCCGCTGCCCGAGAACCGGCCGCAGTACCACGGCCTGCAGGTGAGAGAGCAGCTGCCGTGACGCAAGTGGCCCTAGCAGCCGCTTATGCAGCAGCTTGCGTCACGCAAGCTGCGGGCAACCTGACGCGGATCGTGTGTGCGTCTCATGTGTGTGGATGCCTTCTTTGCGCGATGAGGGCTGGGCGGCTCCCGGCATGCGGGCATCCACACCTGGGCACCATTACCACCACACCTGTTGCCAACGGGGCACGGCCTGGCCCGTATGCCCCAAGGACGTACCCCTGACGTGGTCATCCACACGTAACCTGACAGACTGTCTGTCCTGCATGCGCAGCATGTCACGCACAAGCATACCGCAATCAGCAAAGCGGGGTCTTTCAGCGCGGGACTTCTGGTGCCGCAGCCCGCCCTTGTGTCTGCCGGCATTGTCACACCCCAGCGTCCGGGCAGTCCGTGCGGCACCACGCACCGGCCGTGCACACGGTCCTGCATCAGGGCGTCCGCCGTCTGCCGTCTCACGTCGCGTGCTGCATGCGTGCCCCTGCAGGCGATCATGATGGGCCCCTTCGTGATGGCCGGCATCACTCACGTGGAGCGCAGGCTGGTGTTGCCGCCGGCCGGGGCGGAGGCCGCCAGCGCGGCGGTGGGGGCCCGCACCGCACCGCCGCACGACTTGCACGGCCGCGTGTACCCGCCCGAGGAGGCGGACGAGCTGCTGACGCTGACGGTGAGGGGACAGGGGGGAGCGGGGTCTCCGCGGGCGGGTGGAGGCGCGACCACGTGCTCTCCCTTTCCCTGTCGTCCCTCATGTCTTTCCGTCTCCTTGTACCCTCGACTGTGCTACTTCTCTGCAACATCCTCTCCCTCTCCTCCGTTACCCCTCAGGCCGGCTGGAACTCCAGCCTTGCTGTGCGCCACGACTCCCAGCTGCTGTACGTGTCGGCGCTGGAGGACGGAGGGGACGCCATGGACGCGACCTTCAGGCTGGGCAGGGGATGCCACCACGGCCACGGACCGGGGCAGGCCTCGTCATCTTCGTCGTCCAGCCATCACGGCCTGCTTTCACTGCTGCACGGAAGCGGCGAGGACGAATCAGCCGGTTCTGAGACCAGCAGGTACGGCTATGGTGATGTCGCACCTAATGAGCTCCTCGCCCTGCGCTTCTGTCTCTGAAGCATTCAAGTCTTTGTTGCATGTCAGTCCAAGGGTTGATTGCTTCACTGCGCTCCTTCGCCTACCACCGCCCTCCGCTGTGCTGCAGCCACGGCTCCCTGTCCGGCGCCTTCTCGTCGCTCCATTCGCTGATGCGCCTGGGCCAGCATGACTCGGGCCAGCAGCTGAGCCTCGAGTCCATGAGCTACCCGAACCACTACATCGCATACGATCATACAGACGTGCTCGTGCTGCAGCCGGTGGGCGCGGGCGCGCGGGGAAAGGGCGGTGTGTGTGTGTGTGAGGGGGGAGTCGGCCAGGGGGCGGGGTGGCACATAGCAGCCCGTCAGGTTACATGGCAGCTAGCGGGACGGTGTATACCGATTACAAGTGCTCGCTCATTGCCATGTATGGGCAACGGATCTGTCCAGTCCTGTCCAGAGCTTGTAGCGCTTCGCAAGCCTAGCTCAGTTGCACTTGCGTCGTGTACGAATGGCGCCGCAGCACACGCTGAGTTCGCTTTCTGATCCGCCTCTTCCTCCCTCCCCGCCGCCCGTCGACAGGGCTCGTCCCGTAGCGCCGACGCCCCCTTTGCCCCCTGCAGCCGGGCGCTGTGGATGATGCGGCCGGGGCTGGACGGTGCACCCGACAGCGTGTCCTTCGAGGCGGCCCAGCGGCCGGGCCACTACCTCACGGCGGCGTCCCCGGACGCCACGACGGCGGACTCTGCGG
>LSYV01000002.1:2427456-2493219 GCA_001584585.1 Gonium pectorale
CTTCACCGACGCATGTGAGAGGGGGGGGCTCGAAGGACAGGAAGTGCCATGGCGTTACGGATGTCGACGTGCCGCGTGTCGGCTCCTTAACATATGTACCGGGCCTACATACTCGGCCTGCGCGCTGCAGCAGGTGCCGTTAAGCTCTAACAGGGTGCACGTGCAGTTGTGCTGGCTGGCTGGCTTGCTGCCCGCCGCATCCGTGTCACGTACCACCCATGTCACCAGCTGGCGCTCTGCACGCTCGGCTCTTTCCGGGACTTACGGGACATTCGGCACATGGCGCGTGCCGCCGCCGCCGCCTCGCCCGCTGCAGACGCGTCCAGGGTGCTGTGCCGGAAGTCGTGCAACTGGTGCAAAGCCACGGCATCCGCGCTGCGGCTGCGGCAGCGCCCCGCCAACAGCCCCGCCTTCGCCGCCGCCAGCTCCTTCCGCCTGTCCCCGCCCGCCCGTCGCGCCTACCCCGCCGGCTCCTACGTGCTGGCCGGGCTCAACCGCCACTACCTGCTGGCCCCGCTGGGCAACCTGGTGGACGAGAGGTACACGGCGTACTTCATGACCGAGAACGGCGCCGAGGCCGCTCAGGCCTAGTCAGTAACGGTACGGGCAGGACAGATCGTTGAATGTGTCTGGAGCCAGGCCAGCGTACCGTTGCTGTGGTGATAGCATAGGGTGCAAGGGAAGGCGAGGCTGTGTGGCGGCAGCGGGTTGGCGGTGCTGTAAGAGTGCGGCCTTGAACGGGCGTTCTTGGCATATGGTGTTGTGAAGTCGGTCAGAGGCTAGCTGGGGCAAGACAGATCCTGGTCGCTGAGCATATGACGGCCTTTCAGCCCCGCAGCAACTTGCCATGAGGTTGGAATTTATGAGCTTGGACAGGCGGTGCGGCGCGCTGTTTCGGGACGGCGTCTGGTCGCAGACGGTTAAGATGCTAGGTGATGGCTGGGCAGGCTGCAGATGCGATGCAGCAGGTTGGCCGTATTGACAAAGCTCGACACGGGGGCTTGGGGTGGCAACACCGGTCCATCGAAGCGTACGCGAGGTTTGCACGCCACCTCCGCGCGGGGTGCAGGGTGAGCGCGGGGGGCAGGTTGAGCGCAGCAGGATGCAGCCTTCGCACGGTGACAAACAAAGATACATTGCCCCTAATGAGGGGCAAGGCTGGGAAAGGATGGAGCGGGGTCGAGAGTGAGCGGGTTACGGAGGTTACGGGATGCAACTGATGACCACGGTGTCGTACTGGCCGTTCTCGCGTGCTCAGGTCTCGCGCAATTCCATGAAGCTGACAATCTAGCTGAATGGGTGCGCCAGCGCCGAGACGACCATGGCGTCTCATAGTTCTACCCGCTGTAATGGTGTCTGTTTGGCTTCTGCCGGGAGCCGCAGCAGCCATCGAGCCTTTCCTCTTGAACGACGTCCGGCTTTTGAACACATCAATTCAAGTACGGTACGAACGGCTCAACGCCAAATATCTGCTCGACATGCTCGACCCCGATAGGCTGTTGTGGGTCTTCCGGAAGAATGCGGGCCTGCCTACACCTGGTAAACCCTTCATCGGATCGTGGGAGGTGAGGGGGGTGCATCGACTCGCTCCAGGCAACGGCCACATGGACATGGCGGGAACCAGAGCCGATGACTGAGCGAGGTTCATTCCGTTCCAGGATCCTGACTGCGAGCTTCGGGGGCACTTCGTGGGGCACTACCTTTCGGCGCTGTCGCTGGCGTGGGCGGGCACAGGCAAGCACGCTCCGTGGGGCGGGGGCAGTCACGGGGCGGGCAACGGCTGCCCGGGTGCCCGGCTGCAACGCGTGTAACGGGAGCTCGGACGCTGCTGGGTACATGTGCCTAGCGGGTGTATACCGCGATCACCGGACCACAATGCATAAACTCTGGGCAACAGCGTGTAAGGGTCAGCCCCGGGTCAGAGGGATACTGAGCCAGTCAGATCCAGCTTCCACTGTGCACTCAGGCTTTGGCGGACCGAGCTACGTCGAGGGGGCGGCCACACCCGTGCCCTCCGCAACCTCAACAGTGTGGGATCCAGGGAGGAAGGCTCGGGTCATTTGGCCTGGCCTAAACTCTTGCCCTCCCCCCTCCCCTCCCCTGCCCCATCGTAAGCATCTGAAAGTTGCCATCGCAGCAACACCGCCTCCCTCCATCCTCGCCGGGACCCTTCTGCAGGGAACCCCACCTTCCGCGCGCGGCTGGAGCTCATGGTGAGGGAGCTGGGCAAGGTGCAGCTGGCGCTGGGCACCGGGGGCTACCTGTCGGCCTTCCCCACCACATGGTTCGACAGGATGGAGGCCTTCGAGCCCGTGTGGGCGCCGTACTACACGGTACGGCCACTAGGAAGCGTACGGAGCGCGGAGGCGTACGAAGCACGCATGCTGCGCTGTACGTGCCACCGTGTGGCCCTGGTAACAGTCAGTCAGCCGGTTTGGTGAGACCCGTACACTTCTTGCACGTTTTAGCGGGTACCCTGCCCATGCTGCACGTCAACCTTCGTGCTCACATCTGCGGGGTGGCCTCTTGCCCCGTATGGTACGGCGTACCTACTCGGTGCTCGCCGTGCCCTCTACTGCCGTACCGCGCTCCAAATCCAGATCCACAAGATCATCGCTGGACTGGTGGACGCCTACGAGCTGGGCGGTCAGGCGGAGGCCCTGCCCATGGCGGTCCGAATGGTGGCCTACCACTGGAACCACACCCGGGACGTCGTGCGCAGGCGGGGGGCGGCCCACTGGCAGCAGATGCTCGGCTACGAGTTCGGTGGCATGAACGAGGTGGGCGGGTGGGCGGGCGGGCGCAGGCGCTGGAGCAGGTCACTGGCAAGGCCGCCGTGGGCGCGGCGGCCGTGGGACCGTGCGGGCGCAGGCGGTCGGGCCACCAAGTCGGACCCCTCTCGTGCCGCCCGGGTTACGGCCTTCGCTGACAGCACACCGCCATGACGTCTCCTCGGCCGACGATGGTGCACTGCACCCGCGTCGCCGTGTCGTCCTGCTTGGCCCTTCCGGCCGCACACGTGTGGTTAACGTGCTCCATGGCTGCCTGTATCCCTGTAACCGGCTCACCTACGCCGTACGTGCCGCGCTGCCGTACTCAGATCCTGTACCGCCTGCACCGGATCACGGGCGACCGCATGCACCTGGAGTTTGCGCGCGTCTTTGACAAGCGGGTCTTCCTGCGGGACATGGTGAACGGCAGGGACAATCTGTACGACATGCACGCCAACACGCACCTGGCGCAGGTACGGCATGAGCGCCAGGACGCTGTCGATGTACGGCACGGGGGCCCTTGCTTCGCTGGGTCGGCGGCCGATGGGCGACGGTTTTGGTGGTTTGTTAGCTCGTCTGGCAAGGCTCCCCACATGCATGCACGAGCGCGTGTAGCGCCATCGTTTAGTTTACGCATGTCCCCAACCGCCCGTCTCCTCCCGCCGCTCGCTGCCAACCGCCAACCGCCAACCGCCGTCAGGTCGTTGGCTTTGCCGCGGGGTACGACAGCACCGGCAACGCCACGCTGCGGTCGGCCGTGTCGCACTTCTTCGACATCGTGACCCAGCACCACGGCTACGCCACGGGCGGCACCAGCGTCTTCGAGCGGTGGGAGCACCGGGACAACTACGCGTACGCCATCGCGGAGCGCTACGGGGCGGAGTGGGTGGTGAGCTGCCGGGGCCTTTGGGGTTGCCCGGCGGAAGCCGGGGGTGCTGCTGCGTGGCAGCATGGCAGCTGCAAGGGTGTTAGCAGGTCGAGCGCGTGCATTCCGTGTTTTACCTGTGCATGGGCGGATAGATTTGTTTTGCCTGGCCGAAGGTGCTCCCTTTGGCTGTGTTTGCTTGCGACCGTGTCCCGCGTGTGCCCGGTGTGGGGGCGGGTGATGCGCTTTTGTGGCTTTTCGCGGCCGCGCGCGAGTCCTTCCGCGGCCGTCCGGTCTGAACCTGACCCTTGGCTACCGCTCCCTCCCCAGTCCCTAACTCGCCCCCTTTTCCTGGCCCATGCCCCGCCCTGTCCCACCGCAGCCCCGCAACTCCCTAAAGACCCACGAGACCTGCACGCAGTACAACATCCTCAAGATCGCGCGCTCCCTGTTCCAGTGGACCGGCGACGTCCTGTACGCGGTGCGGCCGGACGGGGCGGGACTTGCCCGGGGCGGTACTTGCCCGGGGCGGGACTTGCCCGGAGTGGGGCCCGGGGTGGGGCCCGGAGTGGGGCCTGGGGTGGGGCCCGGAGTGGGGCCCGGGGTGGGGCCCGGGGTGGGGCCCGGAGTGGGGCCCGGGTCGGGGCCCGGGGTGGGGCCCGGAGTGGGGCCCGGAGTGGGGCCCGGAGTGGGGCCTGGGGTGGGGCCCGGGGTGGGGCCCGGGGTGGGGCCCGGGGTGGGGCCCGGGGTGGGGCCCGGGGTGGGGCCCGGGGTGGGGCCCGGGGTGGGGCCCGGGGTGGGGCCCGGGGTGAGGCCCGGGGTGGGGCCTGGGGTGGGGCCCGGGGTGGGGCCCGGGGTGGGGCCCTCGTGCGCCTCATCCACACGCTGAGCCACCGGCGGGGGCGCGCTAGCGGGACAGCAGGCAGCTTGGCATGCTATTTTTCCTCCCGTCTTGAAACGCGCTCTTCAGACCTGGCCCCTTGTGCTGGTTCGCGTGATGTCCCCTCGCAGGACCACTACGAGCGGGCGCTGCTCAACGGCATGCTGGGCACCGCCCGCCTGCCGCCCGAGGACTGGCCCGAGGTGCGCACCATGCGGCGTGGGCTGCGCTGCCCGCCAGCGGGGCCCGTGTTCACTGGCTGGAAAGGGGCAGGCGCGGGGGGGGGGCAGGTCGCCCGGCTACTGGGCCGGCCCGGCTCGGGAGCCGCTGGCCTGGACGCTAGGTTCACGCTTGACGTGGTGTTTCCCTCCCTCTCACCAAGCCGAACTGTCACGAATTCGACCCGATCCGGGACACTCGACAGGGCCACGCCGGTCACGCCAGCCACCATCACCACCACCACAGCCACCTCGAGCACGTGCGCAAGGGGCTGCTGGCGGCGGGGGCCGGCGGCGGCGGCGGCGCCAAGCACGGCGGCAGCGGCGCGGAGGCCATCGTGGCGGGTCACGCGGCCCAGCTGGCGGCCCAGGCGGGCTCCCTGGCGGCGCCCTACCGCCGCTTCCACGACGACGAGTGGGGCGACTTCATCGGCTTCCGGAGGCCCCGGCCCGAGTGGAACGTGTCGGACGCGCACGGGCCAGGTGGGAGCAGGAGGTGGCGCTGGCGCTGGCGCTGGCGCTGGCAAGGAGGGGGCGACGGCAGCTACCGGTAGTTTGTGGCAAGCTGAGCGATGTTCGGCAGAGCTTGTGATCCCGCGCCCGACCGGAGCAGGCGCTGCCCATGGGGAAGCGGCCGGGGCGGGGAGGAGGGGCTATTTAGAGAAAGGTGACGAGAGCGCTGGAGGAGAGGAGGAGGGGAGGTGTGTGGGTGCGGGTGCAGGGCGTGGGGGCAGCCGGGGGCTGTGGGTGCGGATGCGGGTAGGGACGCCGTGGGCTGCCATCGCCCATCGGCCGACCGCATACGGGGAACGGGGGGCGGCGGGCGGGGGCGGAGCATTGGGCCCGGCCTAGTGTTTGTGGCGTGCTAGCGGCACTGACGTTGGGGGTCTGCGTGGCTCCTGGCAACGGACCCGGGCACAAGGGTCGATAAGAGCGTGAGGTGCAGGGGCGGAGGGATGGAGGGGCGTGGCCCAACCCGGAGCTGGCAGGGCGGCACATGGGCGGCCGTCGTGCTGCCAGCACGAGGAGCGAGAAGGGGAGCGGGGCAGGGGCCGGCGGGACGGCTTCGCACCGACCCGTGGGTCCAGTTCCGCTTCAGCGCCGCGCGCGGGCCTCGTCATGTCAGGCCGCCGCCGCCCCTGCCGCGGTTGCCGTTCCCTCGCAGGCGTGTTCCTGTACCTCCTCCCCATGGGCCACGGCCAGTCCAAGAGCGACAACCTGCACCACTGGGGCTTTCCCTTCCACTCCTTCTGGTGCTGCTACGGCACCATCATTGAGTCGTACGCCAAGCTGGCCGACTCAATATACTTCCGGTGAGGGTGGTGTGGGCGTGTGGCTGCAAGACCGGTCATGTAACAGCGTGTCCTTCCGACAGAGCCTGGCATGTCCCCGCGCTGCCCCGCGCCGCGGCCTTTCCCGCCGCATCGTGCAGTGCCCCTGCCGCCGCAGCCTCCCGTCGGTGTTCCCGGCTTCGCTAATCGCATGCCACATCCCCCAATCCCAGGGACATGAACCCGCGCGACACGTCGGCGGGACACCTCCCGCCCCGCCTCTACATCAACCAGTTCGCCTCCTCGCAGCTGACGTGGCGGGAGATGGGCCTGCGGCTGACCATGACCGCGGACCCCTACGCGCCGGGTGGGGCTGGGGCCAGGGGGGTGAACGGCCGGCAAGCATTACGGTTACGCAGGCAAAGTTGGCCGAGCAGGGTCCGGGAGTGCGCCCCTGCTGCAGCCCTTCGGCCGGATAACAGCACTCACCTAGGCTCCCTCCTCCCCGCCTCCCCCTCCGCAAACTCCCCCCCCCAACCCGGCCGTCCCGCAGGCCCCGCCACAACCGCCGAGATCCGCTTCGCGCGGCTGCCGGTGTCCGAGGCGGCCTCCTCGCCCCCGCCCGACAGCCTCGCGACCTCCGCCGCCGCCTCCACCGGCGGCTCGGGCTTCCGCTCGGTGGCTGCGCGCTTCACGCTCATGCTGCGCATCCCCTCCTGGGCGGCCCGGCGGGGCACCCAGCTGGAGCTGAACGGCCTGGCCTTCAACGGCTGCCCGGGGGCGCCCCAGCCGGGGAGATACTGCGCAATCACCAGGCAGGCTGGGAGGTAGTGGGCAGGCTGGGAGGTAGTGGGCAGGCTGGGAGGTAGTGGGCAGGCTGGGAGGTAGTGGGCAGGCTGGGAGGTAGTGGGCAGGCTGGGAGGTAGTGGGCAGGCTGGGCTTTGGGAGGGGAGAGGGCTGGTGGGGAGGGGAGCTGTGAGGGGGCTGGCGGGGAGGCCTGGAGGCTGGTGGGAGGGTAGTATGGAAGGCGTGCAGGCTTAAGGAGAGGGGCGGGGCCCCGGCGAGGGCGGGGCATGGGCGGGCCTTGCAGCCTTGCACCACCCCCGCCAACCTCCACACGCCTGCCAGTCTGATCGGCTTACGCCCGAACACTCCTGCGCCCAACCCCACCCCATCGCACCCCAACCCAACCCACCCCAACCCATCGCACCCCGCCATGCCTTACCGGGAGAAGAATGCGCCCCTGGGCTTCTCTGCTGAGAACGCCTTCCAAACTCACCGCCCTGCCTTACCGCCAGGCACTGGTCCCCACGAGACGTGCTGTCGGTGCGGGTGGCGCTGCGCTGGTGGTACTCCCCGGCGCACGACTCGCGGCCCGACTACAGCACCCTCAAGGTGGGGTTGCTTAGGGGCCAGGGCGGGTCCACTGCCGGGGCCATTGCTGCGGGAGGGGGGGCGGCGCGCGGGGTAGAGGGATTCCACTTGTACACTGTCGCAACGCACGACTAAGGCGGATTCGAGAGGCTGGAATCCGTTATCACAAGAGACGCGGAAGGCGCACACCAGGTGCCGGGGAGGGGCCCGGCAGAGGCGGTGTTGGTCACTTCTGTCGCGCCAACACATCGTGGATGGCCGGGCTGCCTGGCCCTCCCCAACGGGCAGCGCGAGGCGGTTGTGGCATGGTACCAGGGAGGAGGGGGCGCTGTGACGTTGGTCGCCTTGACAAGAGCCGGTTTTCTGGGAGCCACAACGGTATCGGCATTCAGCTGTCGCTTGCAGCGGACTCCCTGAGGCGTGGGGCGGGAGGCTCCGACCGACGCAACATGGTGCACTGTGGTGGTGCGCTCTAGGTAGGGCAGGGTTTCGGTGGTTACTAGTGCCAAAATCAAAAGTGTCCCGCGGGAGGGCTTTCTATCCCTCCCGCTGTCTGCGCCCTTTCTCGCCTCTCCGCCTGTAACCTTTCCACAGAAAGAAAACACTCCCGCATGAGGCGCCCACGTGCCCGCCCGGCCCCACAAAGCCTTGTCCTCATCCAATCCTCCCCTGCCTGTGTTTTCAAACTCCCCTGTGGTCCTGGACACCGCCCGCACGCGCCCCGCCCGCTCCCCCCTACCCCCCCCCCCCACACACACCCTCCCCAGGCCCTGATGCTGGGTCCCCATCTGATGGCGGCGCTCAGCCACGGCGACTACACGCTGGGCCTACCGGCGGCCGCCGCGGCGGGGCGCAGCCTGGCTGACCCAGGGCCCGACCTGCGCGGCCGCGTGTACCCGCCCGAGGAGGCGGACGAGCTGCTGACGCTGACGGTGAGTGGACTGGGGGGAGCGGGGTCTCCGTGGGCGGGTGGAGGCGCGACCACGTGCTCTCCCTTTCCCTGTCGTCCCTCATGTCTTTCCAGTATCCTCGTCCTCTTGCCGGGGCCCTCCCCATCGGCAACGCTCCCCTCTCCCTCTCCCCTGTCACCCCTCAGGCCGGCTGGAACTCCAGCCTTGCTGTGCGCCACGACTCCCAGCTGCTGTACGTGTCGGCGCTGGAGGACGGAGGGGACGCCATGGACGCGACCTTCAGGCTGGGCAGGGGATGCCACCACGGCGGCAGCGGCGGCGGCGGCGCGGAGGAGGGCGCGGAGGAGGGATCGGCAGCGGCGGGCTCGGCGCACCACCGGCTGCTGTCCGCGTTGCACGGCCACGGGCAGACCGGCGGGGACGGGGCCGCCTCCGGGCAGAGGTGCGGAGGACAGGGCATGTACGGAACCGCGAGCTGTGTTGTCGCCGCGCAATCGCGGCAGCCGGGTTGCTTCTCGTCGATTCACGGTGCCAGGGAGGTGGTAGTTAATGCCCGTGTCAGCGGCCCTCAGCGTCTCCCCCGCCTCCCCCGCGGCTCACATGTGCACCGCCCCGCCACGGTTGCCGGGCAGACCATAGAGCGCTGTTGCTGCCAGCGCTCCGGAGCGGGATGGCATGCGCCTCAGGCTTCTCTGATTAGAACGCCTCCCAACCCAGTGCCCTCCGGGACGGGGGAATCCTGTTATGATGACAATTGGTCGTCATCAAACTTGTGTCCTCTCACGCCTCTCCCCCGTGCGGTGCATCCTCCATTCCCACCCCGCCGCCTCCGCTGTGCTGCAGCCACGGCTCCCTGTCCGGCGCCTTCTCGTCGCTCCATTCGCTGATGCGCCTGGGCCAGCACGACTCGGGCCAGCAGCTGAGCCTCGAGTCCATGAGCTACCCCAACCACTACATCGCGTACGACCACACAGACGTCGTCGTACTGCAGCCGGTGGGGGCGGGGGCGAGGGGGAAGAGCGGGGTGGGGCGGGTCGGCAGGAGGCTGGGTGGCATGCAGCAGCGCGTCAGGTGGCATTACAGCGGGCGGCAGAGGCGTCGGCCGGGAGGGCGAGCGGGTAGGGAAGCGGGAGGAACGGTGGCAACCCATGCGGGGTAGGCGGGCGGGTGGGCGGGTGCTGGCCGCCCTCGGGTCTTTCCGTCCCAGCGACTGCCCATGGTATCCGATGCACGCTGTGCCTCGTGCGGGGCGATGGTATTCAGCGTCGGCAGATCAGGGTGGGGTGGGGCGTCGGCTGGGCCTGCTCCTTCCCTCCCCACCACACCCCACGCACCGCCTTCTCCGGTTCCCTCTGCCACGGCCCCGCGCCCCCCGTTCCCTGCGTGCAGGGCTCCCCGGGCGCCGGTGCCGACGCCCCCTTTGCCCCCTGCAGCCGGGCGCTGTGGATGATGCGGCCGGGGCTGGACGGTGCACCCGACACCGTGTCCTTCGAGGCGGCCCAGCGGCCGGGACACTACCTCAGCGCCCAGCTGCCGCCCGCCGGCCCGGGCGAGCGGGACGGGGAGGTGGACGAGGCGGCGTGCAAGGACGCGCCCGAGGCGGACTGCGCAGCGGCGGTGCCCAACGGCTGCGGCACCAACGCCTGTGAGCGTGCTGGTTGGGCAGGGAGCTTTGTGGGGTGCGGGCGCGCGCCGTGCGGGGTGGGGAGCGGCGGGGCACGGGAGGCGGAGTGTGTCCCATCCGCAGTCGCGCATTCCTTGCCCGGTGTGTTCCCCATCTGCCTTGCTACTGCTCAGTCTGCTACTTCCGTAAACAATGGAGCGCAGGTGGTGCGCTCGGCAGGCGTTCACTGCGGTTTGCGCCCTCAGTGAGCGCGGGATTCGTAAGTCCGCATATGCACCGCATCTGAACACCACTACACAACGCCCTCCCCTCCCCTCGCTCGTCCCTCACCTCGCCGGCCTCCCCCTCACCCTTCCCTCCCCGCCCCGCCCGCCCTCCCGCCGCATGCAGTCATCGCGCGAGTTCTGTGCCGGCGCACCTGCGGCAGCTGCGGCGGCCCGCTGTCGGCTGTGCGCCTGCGGCCCCAGGCGGTGGGCAGCCCCGCCTTCGCCGCCGCCAGCTCCTTCCGCCTGTCCCCGCCCGCCCGTCGCGCCTACCCCGCCGGCTCCTACGTGCTGGCCGGGCTCAACCGCCACTACCTGCTGGCCCCGCTGGGCAACCTGGTGGACGAGAGATACACGGCGTACTTCAACGTTCTGACGGAGGACGTCGTGCCGAGGGCGAGGAGGAAAAAGGGGGAAGCAGGACGGGGAGGGGGGGCGGGAGGGGGAGCGCAGTGGGGCGCGGATGCCAGGGAGCAGGGGCCGGGCGTGCGGTCGAGCGTAGCGTTCCTGCTGGACGAGGGAGTGGGCAAGGGCGGCTGGCCCAAGGCCGGCGAGTGAGCGTGGGCGGGGAAGGTGGGGACGGGGTGGGGGCGTGGCTCCGACGGCTTCAGCAGATTATGCGTGTCGAACGGGGAGTGGGGGTGAGTATCGCAATCCGCGAACAGGAGAAGTGCCGCACACTGGGTTATACTCGGACGATTGAACCCCTTCTTTGTCGGGTAAAGCGGTCAGCAGCCTGATTTTGCACTTCCTCGAGCTCAGCCGCTGTGAGGCGGTAAAAAAGAGAGGCGGTACAGTGGGCGGGACCGGCCGGGCGTTGCGCCTGGCTGTCACGGGTCTGTGTGCTCCATATGCCGTTCAATCGGTGCGGGGCTCTTTCGGTTCGTAGAAGGGCATTGAGTACTGAAGCGGTCACGTAGGCCACCCACATCCGTTCGCCACTTCGGTGCACTGTCTCTTCCGTTGCGGCAGCGGCACTTGTGGCGGCGCGCCACCCCGCCTCGGTCGGCTGACTTTGTTCCTCCACCGCGTGCACTAATTTGTGCACTCGAGCCGCTGCCTTACGTAGTACGTCATCAGCCCGTGCTGGTGGTCGGATCACGAGAGGCTGCGCTCCCTTACGTAGTTCACTAAAACGCGACGGTTTATTCCCCCTGAGATACCGGTTTGCCCTTTTGCCTCAGCTCGTTGCGTTCGTGCACCGTGGCAACCACCGAATGTACCAGTCAGCTGTCGCAAACTGCACTGGCATGTCAGGTTGCGTTTCCGTCGGGAAGCAGTATCCTTTTGTGCAGCATGGAATACAGTATGCAGAGGCACGCGCAAGGTTTTGCTTCTGGGGGTCCTTTGGTGCTGGTTAAGAATTGGGGGATGACAGGTGGATGTGGCTGACAGGGGCTGACAGGCGCCCTAGGTTGGGGTTTGGTTCCGATTCCGGACGAGTCTGTACAGCACGCACTGAGCTATAACTATGACACTGTTAGACAGTTTTACAGGCATTAGTATTGCGACCTGCAGCTGTCTCTCGGTAATTCTGCATAACATGCAGCCGCCACGGCCTGCTCCGTCCACGGGCCTCAGCCTTCCTGACTTGCTCGGCCGCGTCAGCATACATGCTCTGGAAGCGCTCGTGGACGCTCTGAAAGACGCTCCCGCAAGCATTGCTGCAGCGAGGTTGGCATGCGCCGGCCTTCGCGACGCAGTCGACGGTGGCATGGGGGAGCTTACCCTCAACGTCACGTCGACGCAGATGCACTTCTGGCGCCAGCTGCAGGAAAAGGGAATGCAGCTTCCCTCTCTGGACCGCTGGCCCCGCTGCACATCCTTAAACATCAGTTTGTCGGGCCCGGTCGCTATCGCGTTCACCGGAGCAACGGGCCGGGCGTCTGAGGTTCTGGCGGTTCCGCTCAAGGGCTTTACAGAGGCGCACTGCCAGCGCGTTACCCGGCTGACCGTGTCGTGCGAGGAGGACGTCGACGCCGCGCTCGTCGCTTGCGTCGTCAAGCGGCTCCCGGCGCTGCGCGAGGTTCAGCTGCACAAGCTCAAATGTCTGATAGGCGCGACGGACGCCACATTCAACGCCGTTGGGGGCCTCACTTCCCTCGAGCGCCTGATGCTCCCGGGATGCCGCCTTCGCGGTTTGGCTGCCTTGGCGGCATGCAAGAGCCTCACTCGACTAGAGATTCTAGACGGGCGGGCCTATGCGACGCCGCTATACCGGCCGGAGGTCCTCGCCGGGCTCTGCCAGCTGCGGGGCCTTCGTGTCCTCGACATCTCCGCTTGCCGCCTGGAGGCCGCCCCTCACGAGGAGGGCGCGAGCGGCCACGAAGCCCTGCACCACCTCCTGGCTCATTTGCCGTCATCAGTCGAGGAGCTCCACATACGGAAAAGCATGGACCTTTCTCTGACGCCAACCGTCACGGTTTCGATTGCCAGACGCAACGGTCAGCTCGTATCTGTGGAGTTCGAGGACATGTCCGCCCAGCAGATCTCGAGCGTGGCTGCCGTGGAGGCGATTCTCCCGGTCCTTGAGGCGGCGAGTGAGCAGCTGGAGTACCTAGGCATACGCTCCCTGGAGCCCATGCCCCTGCCCAATGCGGGCGCCTTGCATGGCCTGCGGGCGCTCCGCCACCGCAGCAAGAGGGCTGATCTGGCGAAGCTCTTTGTGCACCCGTTCTTGACCATGGCGCCGCCGGAGTATCAGCATGAGATGTGTGAGGTCGTGGAGATCATGGGCAAGCCGCGGCGCTTTGGAGTCCTTACGACCATGGCCGGGGCAAAGTGCGGCGAGGCCTCCGAGTACATCATTGGCCGATTCGGTGTGCAGGCCCGCGGAGGAGGTGCTCCAATACCCCAACCAGCGTTTGTGCCAGCGACCCTAGTGCAGCAGGAGCAGCAGCAGCAAGCAGAGGAGGCTGCCTCACTGCCTGCCCAGCCAGCTAATGAGCCAGCCGCCGGGCCGCAGGGGCTGACTCGGTCGACGGCAACATCTGCTCTGCGGTGGTCGCTGGAGCGCATGATGGCAGGTGCCTCGGGCCGCGGTGCATGTGACATTGGAGCCTACGGCGCCTCAACAGGCGCTGCATTAGGCGGCGCCGGAGCTGGCGGGGGCGCCCGCCCCAGCACCGCTGGCAGCTGCCTGCAGCTGCTGCTGCTGAGGGGACCGCGGGCGGCGTCGCTCGCCCAGTCGCTTCCGGAGCTGGAACGCTGGGTCTACCACGGAGAGGGCCACGAGCTGATTTTGGGTGGAGGCCTGTTGAGCTGGGAATCCCTGCGCGCCGTCCAGCCGCTGCCCTCCCTGGGGGCCATGCTGGTGGCGTGCAGCTGGGCCGGCGGGCGGCCTGTGGAGGCGGAAGCAGCCTGGTCGCTGCCCCATGGCGACAGCGGCGCACCCAGTGCTGGCGTGCAGTTGGTGCCGCTGCCGCGAGGCTGCGTGCTGGAGGAGTTGGCCGACCAGCCGGCACTGCTGGGCCTGGAGATATACAAGCAGATCATGTGCGGCGTCCTAGAGGTACGTAACGATAATGGCAGGTGCCCTTGCGACTGGTGAGAACCTGGCTGGGGCTTTCTGACGGAGCGGGGTAAAACGCGTGCTGGTCGCACTGAGCGATACCTTGTCCTTCCTGGAGCACTGACGGCACACACCCCATCGCACGCATGCTTCTTTCGTTCTTATCCGTTCTCTTTGCGCCACCCTGCAACGCACCGTTCTTCGTATATTTTGACCACGTTGCTGCCCCCCGTCCCCGACCGGTGTGCTTGAAGCTGTTCTGTCCTGGCCCCGTTCGGCTTGCGGCCTGCCCCCCAGGCCCTTCAGGCGGACTGGGACGCAGGGACGGCCGGTCCGGCGGGCGCGGGCGACGGGTTGAGCCTGGAGGCTCTCCGCTGGGTGGAGGGAGTGCGGAGGGAGCTGGTCCAGGAGCTCCCGTACGCCCTCTGGTGCGGCGTCCAGCCAACGGCGGCGGTCGTCAGCAGCGCAGCCGTGGCTGAGGTGGCCTCGCCCGGGTCAGCCGCCATACCGCAAGCTGATAACTAGCCGGTCATATTGGCTGTGCATTTGCAGGGCCCTGGGGCGGGACGGGTGGGCGGGCAGGCGGCCTGAGGACTGCGGCTAGCCCTGGGGTTGAAGGCCTCGGGAGCCTGCGGCCCCACGCTGCCGCCCTGCTGGCCGTGTAGGCGGGAGCTTGGGACCGACGGGCTGTTGCGGGCATGGTTGAGACAGGCGGTGAGGCGGTGATGTACCCGCCTATGGTTTGTTTGGGGCATGCGAGTTGTTGTTGCTGCCGTAGCTACTGGTGCATCAGCATTGCTCGAGTGTTTTGATTCTCCAGCTTGGATGCCGGGACGGTATTGCCACAGCAGGAGTTTTCTTGTGGCATTGCGTTTCGTAGGCTGTTATTGGGGCTGGTTCAAGCGCATTGACCATTGATGGTTGCCGGGGCTGTTGATTATTGTGTAGCCGCCTATGTAGTGTTGTGAAAAGAACGCCCAGTGCAGCCGTACAACATCTCGTCATTTTCCGCCCGCTGCCGTCGGCGCATATCCCCGTCGTCAGGCCCCATAACCCACCATGCCGCCGCCACGAGCCGCGCGGCGGCCACCACCACGGCCACCACCGCTGCCACCACCGCTGCTACCGCGGCCGCTTTGGATTGTGGGGGGCCGTATGTGCACCGCTGGACACGCACTCACGAGCAAGCCCCGTGGGTTGCGTCGCAACACAGCCGGTCACAGAACCGTGGGTCATTACGCCACCCGACTGGGATGGTGCGGCCATGGCGTCTCGGCGGATGATTCGCGCTTTGCCAAGAACCGCGGGGGCCATCCTGTGTTGAGCAGGGTGACACACGCATGACATTGTCTCCCCGGGGGACCTGTACGGCGCCCCTTGCTGCACGTGAGGGCGTGGTGGTGCAGATGTGGGCTGGTGGCGGCGACGCGCTTGCGGTGCAGCTCTGGCGGCTGGCACGCCGGTCCATGCGGACCGTGGAAGCAGGTGTCCTTGTGGCGTTGCTTGTGCCCTGCATCCTCGCGTCCGTGCCCCATACCTTTACGTCTTCGCGGGCCGGCGGAGCGTGTATGCTGCGCCCTGGGTCGGTACTGTCACTTCAAGACCCATTCTGGACACCTCTTCTTAGTCCTGTCTTCGGCTCAATGTTCCTTCGTCCCTCGGGATCTAGATCGTCGACGAGCTGGTGGTCAGACGGGGGAATTTTGCCAAAGAGAGCTACGGCGAGTGTGTTTGGAACATCGTGGTTACAACAAACATGTGCCGTACGTCCCCCCGCCTCGGGCATCGTACATACGGTACGCCCCCGCTTATAGGTGGCCCCGCGGGATGCAACCGTACTGCATTGCCGGCTTATTTGCCCATGCATCTACCCGCCCCCCACCCCGGTTGCCGACGCCCGCACTAGCTCTGTCAGTAGGTCCCAACGCCAACCCCACACGCGTGACGGTATCCAACCGTCCTAGCAGACACCGCAGCTTGTCTGCCGGCAGCGCTCCCCCCGCAGCCCCAGCCAGCTACAGTTCAACGGCGAGGGCGTCAGGCGAGCCGCCCGCCGCCCGAGGACCCATCCTACCCTGGCACCCCGCTTCGCCTGCAAGGACGCGCGCTGTGAAACGCTCTCGTGCCTGGCCATGCACTCGCAGGGGATCATGTTGAGACAAAGCCAAACCCACCGGCAGGGCCGGGGCGCGAGCCCCTACCGCCGGGCACGCTGTGCGGCCCAGCGGCCAGCGCCCCGGGCAGCTGCCGCCACCGCCGCCGCCGCCCCCGGCCCCGGCCCCAGGCCGCAGCACCGTAACCCTCTGCCACAGCAGCACGGATGTACAACCAAACCCCGTCCCTTGGCGGACCTCGCCCAAACCCAATCATGCCATCGCCGCCCCCTGCTTTTCACCCCGGGCCAGTCGCCCACCGATAAGCCAGTTCGCCTAACCAGACCCGCCGGGCCCGTCGTTGCGCGCCCGCACCCATACCCGGGCATGCGCGGCGGCAACCCCATCCGCCCGTCCACTCTTGTGGGGAGCCCGGCTGGCTGAGAGAGTGCTGAAGCAGCTTCCCCGCAAGCCGCAACCCCCTCAGCCCACCTCACCTCCTCCCCGCGGTTGCCACTCCGCCGCTGTCATGCGCTTCAAGCGACTCGGGAACCGGCCAGTCCCCCCCAGTGGTCCTCACCGCCCCACCCATTGCAGGAAAGGCACTGAGCCGTTCGTGCCACACGTCTAATCCTCCGATCCCCACACTAGGCCAAATCCTCCGACTCCGGAACCCACTACGGTACGCCGCCGCGCCGAAACAGGTGACCCCCACTTGTGCTTCGACTATCCTTACCCACTCCCAGGAGCTCACCACCGCCACGAACGCACGAAACCGGAGGTCCGGAGCTGCCTAGGCAACCTCCCGACCGCCCCAACTCTCGGCTCAGCACACCCGTGTCATTCGGTACCGGCATCGGTACCAATCCGTACCCTGCCGGTATCGCTCTACTCCTCCGGCCCCACGACCACCACGCTGCGCCGACGGAGGCCCAGCGCCGCCTGCGCCGCGTCCGCCGCCGCCAGACCGCCGCACAGCGCTGCCACCGCTGCCCGTGTGGCGACGTGCGCTGCCGGCGCCAGAGGCCACGGCAGCTGGGCCCACAGCGTGGCGTGCGGCCGCAGCAGCGGCAGCGGCAGGAGGCCCAGCTCTGGGCCATAGGGGGCGGGCGGCTGGCCGTCGCGGAGGCCTGGACGGAGGCGTGCCGGAGTGCGGGCAAGAGTTGCCAAGACGCGAGCGAGGGCGCAACGGGCGCGGGGAATGGACGCATTCGAGGCAGGAGCCAAAGTTTGTTTGGTAAGGGACAGGTCTGGCAACGCGTGACGCCCCGACAGCCTCCCACGTACCTGCCAGCAGCTCCGTGGCTGCACTGACGGTGCTCGCCGCCAGCACACGCAGCAGCAGCTCTACTCGAGCCACCGGCCACCAGGCAGCCCACCCCTGACGGCCGCGCTCCGCGCCGGCACCGCGGCGCGCCGCCGCCGCAACGGTGGCCGGCAAGCCGCCGCCAGCGGCTCCAGAGGCAGCGCCGCTGCGTCGCCGACTGCTGAGGCGCAGTGCCTCGGCTGCCAGGGCCCCGGCCGAATCCCGCGACAGGCAGGGGCCGCCGCTGCCGGCGCGGCGGTAGGGGTGACCCGTGGGTCGGCCGACAGGCGCCTCTGCTGCGCCCGAGGACGCGCTGGCGCCGCTCCTGACCGCACCCGAGCCCAGGCCGCCCAGGCTCGCGGAAGCAGGTGTGGACGCGGGGGATGGCGGCGGCGTCGGCAGGTTCACGGCCGCCGCCAGCGGCGCCGCCGCCGAGAGCGCACGGCCCGGCAGCACGTCCATGCTGTGCGCTCGCAGCAGCAGGAGCGAATCCAGATCAAATTCCAGATCGCCGGAAGATCCAGACGCTCCACCTGCCGGTAGCCGCTGCACCAGTTGCGGCTGCTCCGCTCCGTTACCTGGCAGCACGGGCGCTGCTGTCACGGCCGCCGCCGCCGCCGCCGTAGGTGGCGCGAGCGGCACAAGCTGCGGCACGGCCTCAAGCTCCGAAAGCGGAAGCGATACGCCGCCGCCAGGCCTCGCGGGGCCGCTGCCAGCAGTGTACGGGGCAGGGCCTGCAAGCACTGGCGCCTCGGCGGCGGCCGGCGTGATCGGCGCGGGTGTTGGCGGCTCTGCCGCCACTCCCGCGAGCGCGGGGAGGTCGCTGAGGACTCCGGCGTCGTGAACACTTCCGCCGCCAGCGGCGCCGCCGGCATCGTCAGGACCCCTGGTTAAAACTGGTATCTCGGTACCCGAGGCGTCGGACACATCTAGCGCCAGCGGTGTCAGGCCAACGCGGCCTCGCAAGTCTCCCCAGGGGACCTGGGAGCCAGCCGCAGCAGCAGCGACCCGTGGGTCGAGCGTATCGATGTCCAGCGGTGCCGTCGAGCCGCCCAGCATGTGCAGCAGCTGAGACGACGGCAGGGCCACGCCCTCAGTCCTCGCCATCGGACACGCCGGCCCCGCCGGCTCGCCTGCCAACAGGTCCGCCGCAGCAGCATCCGCGGCGGCGGCGGCACTCGCCTCGAGCACTGCCACCGCCGCGGCTGCTTCAGAGGCCGACACCAGCGCGACCTCCGAGCCATCGGGCGCAAGGCCCGTGGCCGAGCTCACAGCCCCTTGCTCCTCCTCCTGCTCCTCCTCCTGCTGCTCCTCCTCCTGCTCCTCCATCTGCTCTCGCATTATCTGTTGCAGCATGTGCTGCTGTGGCGGAGCGGTTGCCAGCTCCTCTGCCGCCGCGACAGCTGCTGGCGGCGGTGGTGGCGGCGGTGACTCGAGCCACTGCCGCTCCCGCTCCTGCTCCTGCTGCTCAAACGCCGCTTCCAGATCAGCTGCGTCCTCCTCCGACAGCTCGGACGACACCACAATGGCCGCCTCGCCGCCCGCCGCCTCCGCCTCCGCCTCCCGCAGCAGCGTCTCCAGCTCCTCCGCCGCCGCCACCTCGGACTCCAGGCTGGAGCCCGCCTGCGCCGCCGTGTCCTCCCGGTCCGAGCCGTCGCCTCCACCGCTACCGCTGCCGCTCCATCTGCCAGTGCCCACCCCGCTAGACTCTGGCGGGGACATGTCGCCCGGCGGCGAGGGCCTCTCCGCCGCCGGGATCGCCGTCGCCGGCGGGAGAACGCCGGCCGCCGCCTCCACACTCGCCTCCAGCGCCGCGGTCTCCGCCGCCTCCTCCTCGCCTGTGGCCCCCTGCGCCGCCGCCTCCAGCGCCGCCACCTCCAGCGCCGCCTCGGCGCCGGCTACGGCCGCCCCCTCCAGCACAAAGGCCTTCTCCGCAGCCTCCACTTCGACCTGTGCGTAGACGGGCTGCATCACTGCCATCTGCCGCACCGGCACGGCCGTGGGCGCGCTGGCCCAGTCGGGCTCGTGCTGCTGCGCGGCGGGCTGCAGGGCCGCCAGCAGCAGCTCCTGCGCCGCCGTCTCGGTCTCGCCGCCGTATCCGCCGGTGGCTGCGACGGGGGGGCCGCCGGCGCCTGGAGCAAAACCCGCCGCGCCGCCTTCGCGTTCGACGTCGCCCGAGCCGTCACCGTCGCCGGGTTGCACGTATCCGACGGCAAGCAGCTGCGCATACGGGGGCTGGTCAAGCCGCGGCTGCTGTTGCTGCTGCTGTTGTGCCTGGCCGGCGTCGTCCTTGCCCTCACTGCCCTCAGGAACCGGCGCCAGAAAGGACACGGGCCGCGGCACGGGGTGGTAGGACCGCTTGCGGGCGGCGTGGCGGCGCTGCGAGCGCACCGCCATGCCGTTGCCGCCGCCGCTGCTGCCGGGCTCCGCACCCTGCGACAGGTCCGACGCGCCTCCCTGCCCCTCGGCTCCCTCCTCGTTGCTGCTGCTGTAGCTGGAGCCCGAGTCGTGGTACCCCTCCTCCTCGGCCGCCCCCTCGGACTGGCGGCCCGGAGAGCGCGGCGAGGAGCCCTGCCCTCCGCTGCCGTCTGCTTGCCCTCCGACCCCTCCTCGGGCCACTCCACGGGCCTCACAGCCAGCCTCAACGCCGGCCTCACCACTGACCGTGCCGCTGGGACCCGCTGTGGCGGCTGCAGCGTCGGCGTCGGCCGCGTTGGCGACGTCGGCAGCGTCGGCGGCTTCGGCGGCGTCGGCGGCGTCGGCGGCGTCGGCGGCGTCGGCGGCGTATTCGGCCAGCTTGTTTGCGGCCGCCTGGGCCGCCGCCTCGGGCCGCCCCGACAGCACGGCGTGCATCACCTCCAGACCCGCCGGCACCGCCGCAGCCGACAGGCCGCTGCTGCCGTTGCCGCAGCCGCTGCCGGAGGCGGCCGCAGCGTCTTGCGGGCCGGCCGTGGCATTCGGGAAGTCGACGGAGCGCCGGCGGCTGGCCGTTGGGGAGGACAGCGTCGCCGGTGCCATGTCGGGGTCCAGGCTGATGGGTGGCGGCGGGTGCAGGTCCAGCAGGCCGGTGACCTCCTCGCTGGGCTTGATCACCAGCTGCACGCCGCTGTCGGTCGCCCGATCCTCGCCGGTTGCGCCTGCGTCGGGGCAGCATCATCGCGTATAAATGAATGAACATGGAGCGAGGGTGGAGGCGGAGGAGGTATCGGGCGCGGGGCGCGCATTGGGCGACGCGGATGGGCGCCGGATCGGCAAAACCTGACCGACAGCTAGCGGCGCGAAAGGAGCCAGTGGAGGCGATACGATACCAAGTGAAGATTGGCAACAGCAGCAGCAGCAGCAGCAGCAGCAGCAGCAGCAGGTGTTCGATGCATCCACAGTTCCACACGCTGGCGTGGCTCTCCTAGATAGAGTGAGGCCACGGCACGCAGCAATACCTCAGGCCGGACCGAGCCGGAGCCTTGGGTGTATCGCGGGGGCTTCCGGCATCAGCCCGTCCTCCTCGCCCAACCGCAGCGGGCTGCTTCCAAAGCAGGCAGCTTGCGAACCGCACCCACCTTTGCCGCTGCCGGTGGCCTGACCTCCGCTGCTCTCACCCCGGGCGCGCATCACCCAGGGCGACCGCTCATCGTGGATAACCCCCAGACCGCCGCCCTCGTGCCCCGGCTGCCCCGGCTGCCCCGGCTGCCCCGGCTGCTGGCTGGATGCGGATCCCCCGCTCTTGCAGACGCCGCCGGCGCTGCCGAGAGGGCTGCCGTTTGAGCTCACGCAGCCGCCGCCGCTGCCCGTGTGCTCCACGGAGACGCCACTGCCGCTGCCACCGCTGCCACCGCTGCCACCGCTGCCACCGCTGCCACCGCTGCCACCAGCCGCCACCTGCCTGTGCTGCTGATGCTGCTGATGCATGCTTGTGTGGTACAGCGACCGGCTTGCTCCGTCGCCGCCGGCCGCCGTCGACCACACGCCCCCCTCACCGCCGCCAGCGCCAGCGGCTGCGGCCTCGGTGCCCCCGCCGGCCCACAAATCCAGGCCCGGAGCCGCCGATGTCGCGGCCTGAATCTCCGGCTGGATCTCGCTCGGATCCAGGCCGCCGGCGCGCGCGGCCCGGCCTCGCTTCTCATCGCTCTGACCTCCGCCATCCTCCGCTATGGCCAGCTCCGACGGGGCCACAGGGCGAGCCGTCAGGACTGCCGCCGTGGCGCGCTGCTCCTCGCGTCCGACCCCGGTGCCCGATTGGCCAGGCGCAGGCGCAGGCGGCGGCGCACGCTCCACCGCTTCCGGACCAACGTGACGCATCTTGGACGGGCCGGGACCGGCGCCCGCGCCGGCGCCCATACCCGCGCCGCCGGTAGTGGGTGGCCTGGCCTGGACGGGTGGGTAAGGTACCGACACAGCCACCGACGGCGCCGACGGCACCGACCCCGACGGCGCCGCGGCCGCCGCCGCCGCCGCGGCAGCCAGCGCCGCCCCCTTGGCGGCGGCCGCCTTGTCAGCCGCCACGTCCCCAGCGCGCAGCTGCCTCTCCGGGCGCAGCTCCATGGACCCCACGATGGGCTCGCCCTCTCGCACGACCTCCAGCTCCGAAGACTGCTCGTCCACACCGTGGTCGTTCCCGTCCTCGCCGGCGCTGTCACCTCGCTCGCCATCACCGTTTGCGGCAGAGAGAGGTGCCGGCCCGGACGGCGGCGGCGGTGGCGCCGCCGCGATGCCGGCAGCTCGGGGCACGGCCGCGTCGCCGGCGCTGAAGCCGTACGGCGGGCCGGCAGCGCCGCGCGGTTCCGCCTCCCGCGCTGCCGCCGACGGCGGTGGGTGCACAGTTCCACCGCCGGCTGCGCTGGCACCACCGGAAGTGCCACCCTCATCAAGCACGACAGCTTCTGTGTTATCGTACGACAGCGGCGCGGGCGCGCACAGGCGCCACTGCAACTCGGGTTGGCGGCCCGATGGCTGTGGCGGCGGCGCCATGGCGGCGCCTGCCGTGTCACGCCCCGAGGCACTTTCCTTGCTCCACAAAACGCCGGACTGCGCTTCCGGTGATTGGTTTTTCGCCATCGACAGCGCGATGGCGACTGCCGCCATGGCCTCGTTTGCCACCGCCACCGCCGGGCTGATCGGCGCCGCGTGCCCGGGCGGCAGCGCCGCAGGGTGACTCGCAAACTCCAGGCCTTTCAACATGGCAACCGGAGGCAGTGCCGGAATTGGTGGAGGTCGCCCGCCGCCTACGGCGGCGGCGGCAACGGCGGCCGGCGACCATTCCGCATGACCGACCCATGGGTCGGTGCCGCCGCCGCCGGCGGCAGCCGCCGACGGGCCTTGGGCCGTGTCCTCCAAATCTTCGTCTGCAGTGAAGTCCGGGTACTCGGTCTCCAGTGGCGGAAGGGACGCGGCGGTGGCGTCGGAGCGCGCGGAGCCGGTGCGGGAGGGCCGACGGCTTGCGCCGGCGCTGCTGGCCGGGCCGCCGTGGGCGGTGCTGGCGGTGCTGGCGGTGCTGGCGGGCGTGACCGGCACTCCCGACTGGGACTCGTCGATGGGCGGGATGTGGCCTGCGTGCAGGGCGGGGGGAGTGGCGGTTGCGGGACGCCGTCAACCGGCTGTAACGCGGCAAGCAAGTTTATGCAGCGGCTCCGTAGCAAGCGGCCGGCTGGTACGAAGGTGCGGACACCGGCACGCTGCACCTTCCATTTCGCTGCATGCGTGCCGCCAGCACACCAGGCAGATCAGCACAGGTACGCGCTAACCTACGTAAGTGAATACGAGGATACAGCCGTACGGATGAGGATCGTATCGAGAGCTCACCCGAGGCCAAGGCCTGCAGGCGACGCATGCTGCTGCTTCCCGGGCCGCCGCCGGAAGGCACAGCCGCCACATGTGCCTGCGAGGCGGGCCAAGCAGCGCACGTGCGGAGGAGCGGTGCGTAGAAGGAGCGGTTTAGCTTAACCCCGTCCTAAGATCCTCAGCACGTGTTCACACATGCGGGCACAGTGTGATGCCGGTGTCCCAATCGGTTACCAGCCAGCTGTGCAGATTGCGACCCACGGGTCAGTCCAGCGGCAGCCAGCAGCTTCACACGCGCACACACACGCGCCGCAGGCTGAGTAGACAACGCCCTTCATGAGGCAGACCTTCATGGGATAAGTGAGTATCCGAAGCCAGTGTCCATCACACCTGCAGCACGTAGCCGGGCGCCGCGCCCCCGTTGCTCCGGCCGGCAGCTGCAGGCTTGTGGACAGGCCAGTGGAGCACAATGGACGCAGGCCGCGAATCGCGCGCGTCCAGATACTGTGCCAGGTCCAACGAGGCGTCCTTTACGATGCCCGGGACTGCCAGCCATTCGCCTTCGGGTGAACACACATCTGCCGCCCCGATGCCGGTGGTGGAATTGGCGGGGGGTGCGCTTGCGGTTGCCGCCGTACCGCATGTGTACTGCAGCTGAAAGTTGACGGTTGCCTGAGGGGTGGCAGTGCACACAGATTTCAAACACGCTTCAAACGAGGACGACTGGTATACCCGGTGTTGTGCTGAAATGCAACATGAACCAACTAGTAGGCCAGGCCATAGCGAGGAGATACAGACGAGTTTGGCTACGTTGATAGCGGGGCGGTGGGCTATGGCGACGCAGACGCGCGGCAAGAGTGCGTGCACGGGAGATGTGCGCGAATTGACCGGTAGGCGGGGAGGCTAGACCGCAACGGACAATGCATGATAATGCAGCGTTACAACGTCCCCGACACTAGGGGACCCGGTCTAACATTGTGTCTCCTCCATGAGACCAGCCACCTAGAAACCCCAATGCAACACTTTCCCATTTTCCCGGGGAACCCAGACACATGGGTGTGGTGGGACCGGCACCTTACAATCTCAAACAACCCGCCCCTGGTGCACCTAGAGGAATACCCAAACCCTGCGCAGCCGCGTACAGATCAAGAAACCGACGGCCCACGCACCAGAGCGCAACCGCATCCTCCCCCTACCTGCGTCCCCCGAGAAGCCCCGGCGCACCCTCCCCCCAGCCATACACCTTTACCCCACCCCACTATCCGCATGCTGTCCATGCCTCCCCCGGCTGTGACCGACGTGTAACCTGGGACCCGAAACCTGAAGCCCGTAACCCCAACGGGGCCTTTCGTGCGCACCTCCGCATGGCCGCCCTTGTGGATGGTCTTCGCAAGGCTCACCGCTGCACCGCTCCAAGAGGCCAAAACGTTCGTGCTGCTTGCCGGCACGCCCCCAGGCGATACGGCAGCGGGCACGGCCCCCTCCTGGCGCTCGCGCGAGGACGAGCCGCGGGCCAGGAGCCGCAGGGCCGAGCCGCCGCCCACGCGCACGATGCGCAGCGCCGAGGCATTGACGGGCAGAGCCGGGCCAAAGAGGCGCCCATCGAAGATAATAAACTCTTGCTTTGGAACCTGTCGCGCGAAAAGGGTCGGGCCGAGGGACACGGGTCGGTCTGCGATGCGCGAGTCCAAAGCGTTGCGGCCATTATCCGGATGTGCTAGGCGCCATCCTCACCCGCTTTGGCCGCAGGCGGCTGAGCAAGGACGGCGGCCTCCCCCTAGCGACCTCGTCCGCTGTGCTCGGCTGGTTGCTGCCAATCATCTTGGCGTCATAGCACCATAACCTTTAGGTCGTCCATGAGCTGTCAGCAAGGGCTCATTGGCCTCCTGGCTGATTGTGGGTCCGAAGCGACCTTGCCTACGAACCGGATGACGCGGGAAACGGCCGACGCAAACTCCCGTACTGCTTCGCCGACACCGCTTAAAGCCACCTCGCAGGGCCAATGCCAGCACCTAGAGATCTCTTCAAGCAACTCCAATCCACAGATAGCAAAACCGACCCACGGGACGATTGCATAGCCTGGAAGACCCGATCGAAACTTTCTGTACCTAGATCAACGCAAGCGCGACCGGAGCCATGCATGAGCACGAGCTCACCAAGATGGCCCTGGCCAAGGGCCAGGTGCTCCTGGTGTGCACCTCCTGCTGCCAAGTCGGCGACCGGAAGGACACGGGCGTATGGTGAGCCGTCCCCACACCCGCCCCGCGGTGCTAAGGTGGTGCAAACTGTGCCGCACGTGCCGTGATGCACTCTGCGGGCTTTCGGAGTCACGTGTGAGTCACATCCGTAGTCACCGGTGTGCTCCCCGCCTCGAGCGGGTCTGGTGCTACCCCGCCCCTAAAGCCATGAGGTCGAAGCAGCGTACCGCACCGCCGCCCACTGTCAACTCATCCTCCCGCGCAGGCTGAGCGAGGTTGCGGTCCCCTACTACATTTTCCGAGGCAACAGCTATGACGGTGCGCGCTTGCGCCTTTTGACCCTTATTATGCGTGTGGAGTGCGGGAGTGGGGTGTTAAGGTTATGCGGCGGGCGTCTGCGCCCCTCCGTCACCAAACAAACCCAGCTCGCGCTCCGTCCCCGGACTCCCCGCCCTTCGGCCCTCCGCCGCCCCCGCCCCGCCCGCAGTGACCTTCTGCAGCCTCAGCGGCGGACCCATCCCCGTGGACCAGGCGGGGCTCTCCGACGCCGAGAAGGCGGCGCACCCCGAGCTGGTGCGCTTCCTGGCCGACGGTGCGCACGTGTCGACGGGGCGGGTTGACACGTTCGGGGCGGGTTGAAAGGGGCTTCTGGCCAAGCGACGTGTTGGGCTGTGCGGGAGCGGGTGCGGGGTCGGTGAGTGCCGGTGAAGGCACATATCAAGCTTCGACCGACCATTGAATTAACAGCTGGAGGCCGCGCGGCGCCAGC
Source organism: Gonium pectorale (assembly GCA_001584585.1). NCBI lineage: Eukaryota > Viridiplantae > Chlorophyta > Chlorophyceae > Chlamydomonadales > Volvocaceae > Gonium > Gonium pectorale. Next base: position 2,453,286 of record LSYV01000002.1, read on the forward strand.
CGTGTCATTGTAACCACAATTATTGTGGGCATGGTTAAGGGTTGTCCCAAGCTGCCGGCGCTCCCGTCAGCGCGGAGATCCATCCTGCACTTCAGACACCCGGTTTAGCTGCATGAATTGTCGCCGGATGCTCACGCCGGCCCAACCCGCCACCCTCTCAAATCATGTTCTATCCTACACCTGCCCAACCACACTACCCCACCCCACCCACGTGCCATGCCGGCCCCCGTGCGCCCCCCCCCCCATTGCCTCCCATTCCGTATTACCCCCATGCCTCCGCGCCTTCCCGCAGACGCCGCCATGCTCCAGCTGCACCAGTCGGTGCCGCTGCACTCGGTGACCGACCCGGGCGCCTACGACTGCATCTACCTAGCGGGCGGCCACGGCGCCATGGGCGACATGCCCGACAGCAAGGAGCTGCAGCGCGTGGTGGGCGAGGCGGCCAGGAGGGGTAGGTGGTGTGGCGCGTGTCAAGGGGGGACTCTGGGCGGCGGCTGGGTGAAAGTTGGCATGCGGGCGGGCGGGCGGGCGTTACAGATAGATACAGATTACAGGCTCCCCAGAGGGGCTGCAGACCACACGAGCCGATTGGCTCCCGACCCGCCATAACAGAGTGGGTGAAACACCCGTTGTCTTAGCCGTGAGGCCCAGAACACGAAACACAAAGAGCGTAACGTGACACAGACACCAACTTGGCGCTGTGGGACACGTATGCAAACTTGGCACTTGCAGAAAAGAACCTGAGCGGTTCGTGGGTTTAGTGTGTTACGGGGAGCGAGCGGCGGGCGTGGGGAATGGAGGGCGGCGCGTAGCTGGTGTGATGGCCTGCGTGACGGCCGAGGTCCCGGATACTGATGCCCGATGGCCATGATGCCATGGCCCGCGCGATGTTCGCGCAGGCCGCATCATCGCGTCGGTGTGCCACGGACCCGCGGGTCTGCTGGGCGTCAAGGACGAGGACGGCAAGCCGCTGGTGGCGGGCAAGACCATCGCGTGCTTCACCAAGGCGGAGGAGGAGAAGACGGGCGCGGCAGGTGCGCGGCGTTGCAGGGACAGACAGGGATGGGGTGATGGCTGGGAGGTGATAACGGTGAGAGGAAGGCGGAGTGCATCCCTTCGTGGTATGTTGAAACGGGCCCAGGGCGAGAAAGACACCCAGGGTTCGGTGTGAGTGCCACACATGTTCCGGGTGGCCAATCTTTTACACGCAAGCATAGGATGGCCTTCATACTTTTACGCATGTCCTATGACCCGTGTTGCACCGTTGCACGGACACAGGGCGTGGAGTCTGTCGCGCCCTTTCCGCAACACCCCAACCCAACACCCGTGCCTGCACTTTGATGACAGGCACCATGCCATTCCAGCTGGAGGACCGGCTCAGGGAGCTGGGTGCGAACGTCCGCGGCGAGGACGTCAACATGGAGAATGCCGTGCGGGATGGCTTCCTCGTTACGGGGCAAAACCACAACAGCAGTGCACGGGTGGCTTCGCTCGTGATTGAGGCGCTCAGTGTACACCCCTCTGGCCCGGGAGCTCCGATCGTCGGCCACGCGGCGGGTGCCGTCGCAGAGGCATAGACCGGGAGGCGTAAGCAATCGCATGTGGAGTCACCGTGTGCATGATACTATAAGGTACACGTGTGCAAAGGCTTCATTGCGCACTTGAATGGAAGGGCGAATGGTGCAAGCGAGACTGGCCTCAAACCAGCAAGGCCAGACCCAATTACGCAGTTCAGAAGGTGCTAGACGCGCACGTTGGGTATGATTGACAGTTGAATGTGGGCGCTGCCCGAGGTCCCACCGGATTTTGTTGTAAGGCGTTGGGCATGCCGCACATCTCGATGGCATCACGCTCATAGGCCTACTCGCGCCTGTCCTTGCGCGTATCCATATCCATTCCGTTTCCAGCGCAATGTTCTGTCTCTGACACGAAAGAGACGGCAGTATCCCTGCCGCTTGCTAGCCAGCTCCTGCCGACGGGTTTGCACCAGTCAGTGGAAAGCGTGCAGTAATTGCCTGCAGTGCGTCGAGGCTAGCTCACCAGACGCGCGGTGAGTGGAGCCACCATGCCATAGGCTTATTGAGCGCAGCCGGAGGGAGAGCGCAATTGCAGCTTCGTGCTCTCTGCTTCCTCTTGAGGAGCTTTGGGTGCACTGGGTGGCAACGTGGGCTTGCTGCCGATTCTCACGAAATGTCTCGACGCCCCACGCGCGCTGGGTAGTCCGTCGTGCTCTACACGTCCACGATGTGTTGCAAGGCGCGTCCTGACACTCTGTTAGCTGCTTGAAGGGGATTTGCTGCCCTTCGTGCCAATGCAGGCTCGCTTGCTCGCGAGGAGAGCCACGTAGCAATGGAACGCGGAGCGTCAGCTTCCGGCCGAAAGGCCGTCGTCAACAATGCTACTGGCTCAATTATCCATCGGCTGCACCCCGCACCCCTGTCGACTCGCCACGGCATGAAGGCTGGGCCATCGCGGAGGTGCCACCCCTGCTGCGCGCTGTCTGAGGGCGGCTCGCAGGTGCGGTCCGCCGCCTTGGGCAGGCTTCGCACTGCCACACGCCCTTCCCTGGCAGCCGCTGGCCTTGCCCTCGCCCTCGACCATGCTAAATGAAACCCCCACCACCTAGGTGCGCGTGACCCCCGCCGGCGCCCCCCTCTCTCAATGTGTACACAGGGCATGTCTGCGGCCTTGAACCCAACGCTGCTTGGCGATGCGAAGGCGCAGATTGACTTCGGCAAGGACCCCCACGCTTGTGCCGGCCCCGGGTCGGTCAAGGGCGATCGCGAGCGCGTGGAGCCGGGCAGCGTGGTGGGCAGCAGCGGGCAGCCGTCCAGCAGCTGGGACGAGTGGCTGCGTCACTTTGACGCCATGGATGAGCTGGCGGAGGACGCGGCTCACTACCAGGCAAGCAGCTTGAGGCATGTGGCGGGTGTGGAATCTGGCAACGGGTGCTCCTGTGGCATTTCGACCAATGGCACCGCTGGTTCTCACAGGGCGGTATCGGGGCCGGAGACCAGGCGTGCCTGTAGCTAAGGGTGGCGTGATTGCCGGGAGGGACGGCCCTCGCTGGCTTAGTCGAGTTAAATTGTGACGGCGAATGCTTGTTGGCCTGTTGCCGCACAGGTCGAGCTGGACACAGCCGTGAAGCAGGAGCGGTACGGCGATGCTGCTCGTCACAAGAAGCGGCTGCAGGAGATCCAGGCCGCGGACACCGTGGCCGCGGTGCAGCGCGAGCTGCAGGTGCGCAGCTGCCCGGACCGTCCCCTGCATTCCACCCCGTACTGCGGACGTAATGAGCGCAGCTCCTCCCGCATTGCCCGTGCATGCCGCGTCGTACCGGTATCGGCAACGCAGCGCGGCACTTGCTGAGCACCCACCGCCGCCCACCGATGGCCCGGGCGTGCACAACGCGAAGGGGTCCCCCCCCCCGCGCTCCCACTCTCCGCTCTCTGCACACACACAACCCGCATTTGATTGCGCCGACACGCCAAACCCACAGGCCAACCTGGCGGCTGAGCAGTATGGCGCCGCTGCTGACCTGCGCGACCGTGGCCTGGTGGGGCTGTCGGGCTGGTGGGCGGGCAAGGACGGCCCGGACGACTTCCAGGGCCACCTGCTGCACGTCAAGGCCGAGTTTGGCCGCTGGACCGGCCGCATCTACATGGCCCGGGACATCGCCTCGCTCAACGGCTGGCGGGAGAACAAGCTGATGCAGCTGCTGGACAGGGTGTCGGACCGGAACGATAGGAGCGGCGGGGGGCTGCGCGGGGCTGTGGAGGCCGCGGGAGGGCTGGGCGGCGGCACGGTGGGTACGCCCATGCTGGAGGTGTTTGTGCGCCAGCAGGACGCGGGGCCGGCGCGCGCTGGCAGCAGCGGAAGCAGTGGCGGCAGCGGCGGCGGAGAGCAGCAGCAGCAGCTGGTGCCGGGCTTGCTGGTGCACCAGGCGGTGGCGCTGCGGCCGCCGGCGGCCAAGGCGGCAGCGGCGGTGGCGGGCCGGGAGGTGAAGCAGCAGGGGGGCGGCGCGGCGGCGGCCGGCGGCGGCAGCGGGCGGGTGAAGCTGAACCCCGCGACCGTGGTGCGGCTGAGCATCCACGTGGCGGCGGACGGCAGCGCGCGCATCAGCGTGCTGCCGCCCAAGCCCGTCAAGTCGGAGTTCAACAGCTGGGAGGAGGAGGAGATGAGGGCCACCATGGCGGCGCTGGCGGTGCGTTTTGTGTGGCATTTGCGGCGGCCCGTGGGCTGGGACGTTGTGTGGTATGGTGTGGAGAGGGAGAGGGGGAGTCAAGAGCGGCGCGGGCTGACAGGCGCGGGTGGGTTGGTGTTCGCGTTGAGCGGTGTCCAAGGCCAGCGCCTCTCGCCCGCGTGAAGGGAACACCACGCAACAGTGAACCGTTGTCCTCCTCGTCCTGGCACGGAGCCTGTGCGTGCGTCTAGATCCTCTGCATTATCGCGTTTTTGGCTCTTCAGCAACCGACGTCGCAGCAATCTCTACAGTGTGCGTCGGGCTGTTGCCCCGCTGTGCCTCCGTCTCCGGCCTGCCCCACAATGCGATACTGCACCGCGCGTTCTGACACGTTTCCCGTCTTTGCTACCCGCCCTTTCCTCGCCCTCCTTCCCCAGGGCGATAGCCTGCCGCCCGCGCCCGCGTCGCGGCGGTCCCCCGCCGCCTCCGCCGCCAAGAGCGGCTCCGCCGGCGGCGCCGCTTCGGACGACGGCTTCCAGCGCCCCGACGATGACGACGATGACGAGGACTTCCTCACGGAGCTCACGCGAGTGCCCGCCCAGGTGGCTCTGCACGGCCGCGACCGGTTCACATTTTCGGTGGTGGAGGACGCCTCGGCCGTCGCCGGCTCGGCCGAGGCCGGCTCCGACATCGGCGCTGGGCCCGCCGGCGCCTTGGAAGACCTGGACGCCTACGCCAGCGGCAGCGGCGTGGACCTGTCACGATGGGCCGTGCCGATCGATGACGACGACGAGGAGCGCAACGGGGAGGGAGTTGAGACCGTGGTGAATCGGAGCGAGGCGCCGACGGCGTCGCAGGGGCGGACGGGCGCGGACGCGACAGAGGCGAAGGTGGTGGAGGTGCTGGTGGACCTGCCGGCGTCTGATGAGCCGTCGAGCCGCCGGTCAATGCTCGACGCTGCCGACGAGGCCGCTGAGCTGGCGGCGGCCAAGGCGGCGCTGGCGGGGGGATCGGACGAGGAGAGCGACGACGAGGAGGGGACTGTCAGCGTGTCGATGGACATGCTGTCGGTTGGGTACGGCACGGTTGACGCCGTGGCGACGTCGGTGTCGGACGGCGTGGAGCAGAGCATCACGATCGAGATTCCGGTCAGCCGCCTCATGGTGCAGCAGCAGCAGCAGAGGGACGCGGACGCGGCGCGGCGCGGCTCGGGCGCGGCGGCCGGGACTTCCTCGGGTGCGCGCGGCGCCCGTCGTGTGCGGGATACCTTCGACCGGCTGGCGGAGCGGGTGGCGCAGCTGCAGGTGAGGCGCGGGGCGGATGTGGGCTCGCTGTGCATGGCGTCAACCATTCGGATGCTTAGGACTGCCCCGCATTGAGGGTGGCGACGCACGGCAGTGCTGTGTTCGCTGGGTTCTGGTTCATGGGTGCGACTTGAGAAGCTGGGGCCCTGAGGGAGGACTGGAGGTGGGAGGCTGCTCAATGTGGGGCCGGGGAGCGGCGGCATCGCGGCGCCAACCGCCTCCTATGCTCCCGTTTCCGTTTCCTGGCGAGCCTGGAAGCCGGTGGGTAGCCCGGAGCTCGTGGGTGGCGGGCGGCCATACTCGCGTCCTCTCTCGAGCTGCTCTGTCCCCCCTCCCCCCTCCCCAGGCCGCGCGCGCTGGCCGGCCTGTCCCGCCGGAGAACCTGGCGACCGCGCTCCGCACGCTGGCGCAGCGCCTGGTCGACGGCGAGCTCGCCGCGGACGGCTCCTCCTCCGCCACCGCAACCGTGCCCTCGGCCGCCGCCGCCGCCCGCGCCCAGAAGGTGGCACCCTACAGCGCCACCCCCTCCTCCTCCCGCACCTCCTCCTCAGTCTCTAGGTCGTCGTCGTCGGCTTCGGCGCCGGGCGCCAGCGGCGCCACGCGCATCTCCTACTCCCGCATCCCCACCGACCTGCCCCGCACCGACCCCTTCTGCGGCCTGTACCTGGGCGCCTTCGGCCCGCACGGCCCCGAGCTCATTCAGCTCAACCGCGGGATGCAGGACGGCGAGGAAGTGGTGTGCGCCACCAAGGTGACGGGCGACCCCAACGTGCCGGCGGGCGAGGTGTCGTTCCGCGCCAAGGTTGGCCGCCGGCACCGGCTGGACTCGCGGGACGTGTATCCCGAGGAGCTGGGCATCATGGCGCGTTACAAGGGAGAGGGTCGCGTGGCCATGGCGGGGTATAAGAGGTGAGGGCGGCGGGGTGGGCATGGGGCGCGAGAGGGGGCGGGGAGGAGCGGGGAGGCGCGGGGGTGGCAGGGCGGTGGAAGGGGTTGACGATCCGGGCTGTGGCGTGGTTGGGGGATGCATAGGCTGGGCAGCGCGTGTCATATCTTTTGCGGGTTGCCTACCGATGTTTGCTCTTTGCTGGGAGCGCCCGCCCGGGCGGCACGGCGCAGCAGCGTGCGGTGCCGCCCCCCCCCAAGCCCGTAGTGCTCACAGCCGTGTGCGATGTGAGCAGCAATTCATGTATGCTTGCCCTCGACCCCGACGTCGACCCCCGCAGCCCGCGCTGGGTGGACGGCGAGCTGCTGGTGTTCAAGGTGGGCGCCTCGCCCGTTACCAGCGGGGCGGAGCTGGGCTTTGTATGGAGCGTGCCCGGCGAGAAGCGCTTTCTCATCCTGCTGAACAAGCTGGATCTCAAGGAGTGCGAGAAGTGAGGTTGTGGTTGCGGCAGCAAGAGCGTGGGTTGCGGCAGCTGCTGGGGACCGCTGCCACATCACGAGCGGTAGGGAGGTTTGTTGTGGGGCAGAGGTTTGGTTGGTACACCTATGGCGGCGTTCCTGCGAACGCACTGGAAGGGCCCTATAGGGCGCAATTCCGATTCAGCGCGGTTGGGGTCCTGCAGCCTTTTGGCTGGTGCTGCTGGCCACGCAGGCCCGCGGCCGGCGTGACAGCGGTGATGGATGGGCGTGTGAGTCTTGTGCCTCCAAAGCCTTTTGCAAGTTTTGCTCAGCACCTTCGGTGCTGCGATGGCGTCGGGGCGCTGGTATCCTATTGCTGTTGCCGCCCTCCATGCCAGGGCAAGGCAGCCCCAGGGCGCCCACAGTCACCAGGGTAGCCGTAGAGGCTCCTGTCCCTTTCCCGTCACCTGCACCCTGTGTTCTGATGGAGAGGGGCTGCCTGGGAGGATGCACGCTTACTGGTGCCGCAGGTGTTGCAGCGTGTCGTCTTGCCCGCCTGGCGTGCTAGGTGCAGGCAACTTTGGGGCACCCTGGTTGGCCGGGGTTGGGTGGGTGGGGGCGTCCCGCGAAGGCGCGTCTAGATCAGCTCATTGTTGGTTTGTTTTTAGGAAGGTATGTTAGTCATGGTGCTGGTGGTGGTGGTGGTGGTGGGGTGTGCTGGCCCGGCCCGAAGTGTGCTGTACTGTTTGTGGCTGTGCCGCGGCGGTTTTGTCACGCCCCGTGGCGGTGCGGGTCCCGCGTGGTCGGCGCCACTCGCATATTCTTTTCCTCGCATTGCGGAGGCCGTGAGCCGCGGAAGCCCTCTGGCCCGGAACAATCCACAGGGCCACACTTTGTTTTTGACGTAGACAAGGTTTGGATTTTGTCCTATCAAACCGCAGGGCGGGGCCCTGTTTTGCGGGTGCCTTTGGGGGGAGTTCCCCTGCATGTTTTTGGTCTGCGCTATCTTGTGCGGGTGCGCACTGCCCTTCTTCCCGGTGCCTCTTCGAGGGCCGTTTTGCCTAAGTTGAGCCAGCTGCTTGCTTGTCTCCTGCGCCCTGTACCTCCTGTCTGTTCGACGGATGGCTGCCGGAGTCAATATGAGCGATAGCTATCTTGTATATGTGTACCGTTCACTGGTAGGCGCCGTACTGCATTGCCTTGTCGTTGGCCCGTAATGCCCTCGAATTAGGAGGGCAAAGCAATGGAAATAAATATGTAAACCGCAGATACCGGCCCTACCTCACCCGCTGTTTCAAGCCTGGTTGAGCCCGCACTGCGGTCTCCAACGAGTGTGTCCCCCGCCTCTGCAGCTCAGCCCGGCGGCTGTGGCGCATTGGCCACCACAACGGCGTCAGCGCCGGCGTCTGGAAGAGGGCAGCCCAGCAGGGGCCCACTGCCAAGACTTGGATGGAAGGCGCACACGCCTGGGTGCCCGACGGAGAGAACCGATGAAGGCAGCAGGAGTCAAACACCGGACAGAAGCTGGTCTTGCTTGCCGATGCAGGTCAGGCCATGTCGCACACATGGCCCGTTCGGCAAGGGACAGGGTCCCTCGTTCCTGTCAATGCCGGCGACCCACAGGGCGGCGTTCAGCGTCAATGAAACTTGTGTACGACACTGTGGTACAAATCGACGCCTCCGGAAGGTTGGCGCCCTCCGTGCAGCTACGGTACTAGGAGCTCCGGGTGCGGCCGCCGACGGTCAACAAGACAGAACCCAAAGATGGAACTTGCATGCTTACCGGCTGCGGTGTTGGCCAGGACGCGTACGCAATAAGACACACACTCATCAAGGCGCCTGGCGGAAAGCGCTCGTGTCCGCACGTGAAACTCGCCTGAGTTGCTTGTCTCCTGGGCGATCTTGGTAACATCATGGCAGCGCGCTCTCCACCGTCCGAAAGTCGGCACGCACGGACCCGTGCCGCACTCCAGACCTGGCCAAATGGCCACACGCGTACTGCATTGCCCGACTGTGCAAGGTCACGTTGAACGAGTGTCGCGTGTAAGGCGTCGGTTACTATATGGCACATGATGGTCGTGGTACGACTGGGAGGGCCCCATCCTGCGCACGGCAGCAGCTTCCTGTGCATACAGCTGCCACACGGCTGTCCTGCGTTGCCTCGGACATCCGAAGTAAGCAGCCGTCAGATGCTTTGCAAGGTTTGGACGTTTGGGGCGGGATACGGCGGCGCCGACCCGTGGGCCAACATCCAACTGCCCGGGACAGCGGCCCTTTTTAACCATCATCAACCAGCCGGTGGTCAACTAGCGTGGCGACTGTGTTGGGCACACGCGTACGCCCTTCATCGTTTAATCCAGCCGGCAACATAAAATCCACGCAATGTTAAACATCCTTGCACAGACATCTCCGTGTTCTACGTACCGTACATACCATCACGCCTGTATGGGCCGAGCGTGTGAACAGTCACAGCATTACTGGCGGTTACCGTATTGGTAGGAAGGGGCAAGGGGCAAGGGGCCTCACACCACTGCCCCAACCCACGGACCCGTTGCGGCCAGGCCGCAAAAGTGCACGTTGCCTTTTCGTTGGGCGCATTCGCTGACTCGCGCGTCGACATCTAACCGCGGCCTGAGCTCTCCTCGCAGAATGCCAGTCGACGAAAACGAGAAAATCTCTAAATCTGCAGAGAAATCCGCCAGCGGCCGCGTAACTCAAGCCCCCATATCGGTCGAAATCGGAACGACTTGGCAACCTCGCACCGCTCCGATCCTCACATATGAACTTCCGGCGGCATGTCGCTGGTCAGCTGGCTCCCGAGCTCTAGCAGCCGCCGCATCAGCTCCAGCTCCACCTCCGGGTCGCCGCCGCACTCCGCCACGCGAAGATCCCACACAGACTGCAGCTCCTGCGGAGGGAGAACGGGCCCGCAAATGCACACCACACGGAACGCCACTGGCCTGCGCAACCTAGAGCAAATCCGCGCTGCAGCGTTTTCGCCTGCACTGCCGCCGCAGACGCCCCCGCGCCACCCCCCCCCCGGCAGCGCACCAGAACACCGTGGCAACCGGTGGATGCCGGGAGGACTTAAACAGGCCCGGCTCCGCGCCACCAGCCCCACCACCGCCACCGCCACTGCCACCTTGCCTGGAAGTCGCGTCGATGTCGCACATCCATGACTTCAGCCCCGCAGGAAACGGAACCAGCGGCAAGAGGGCAGGTCCGCAGACTCCGCACAGCAGCAGCATGGACTCGCTGCCGCTGGGGGCTGCTGCCACCACCTCGCCGCCGTGGCCGGTCTGGCGGCCCGCATCCGTGCCCTCGACCGTGGCCTGCTCTCCCACTGCCAGGTTGGGGACGGATCCACCCGTGAGGCGCTGCAGCACCGCCCGCCACACGGCCGCCGCTGACTGGGCCGGAAGCTGCGGCGTCCGGAGCTGCTCGATTGAGGGCGTGCGATGGTTGGCTGTTGGTTCGCGGCCGTTTGCGGCCTGTGCCGCCACGGCGGCGGCGGGCCAGTTCGCAGCGGCGTGTGACTGACCCGCGGGTCGCAGATCCAGTCCGGTAGAGCGCCACTCGGTAAAGCAATCGCACGCCAGCAGTACAGTCCTGGGCTTACCGAGCCGGCGCGCTGCCTCCACGGCGGCCTCCGGAGAGTCGGCCCACAGCCTCTGCAGCTCCACCCGGCGGCAGCGGCGCATCAGCTCCCACAGCGGAGCCAGCGCCGGCGCCTGGAGGGACTCGGCCGCCGTCAGGCTGAGCTTGTCCAGGACCAGCGACTCGAGCTCCGGGCCAAGAGCGGGGCAGGCCAGCAGCGAAGCCGCCCAGGATGCACACCAGCCGAGCGATTCGGGGCGGAAACCGCAGCACAGACTGGCGACACACAGCCGGCCGCCTTGCGCAGTGACTTGTAGGGTGCCCGCATCGTAGCGCAGGGTGAGGCTCTCCAGCGCGGGCGGGAGGCTGCCCAGCGGCATCGGTGGCGGCAGCCGCCGGCGACCCTCACCCGTATGCCAGGCGTGACTCGTTACCTTGAGCTTCCGTAGCTGCGTCAGCTGCAGGGCCTGTGCCAGCATCGGGGACAGGTCCTCGGCGGCCGTGTGCAGCTTCAGGCTCCGGAGGCTGCCTCCCGCCAGCGCCCCGAGATGCGGGAAGCTGGAGCACACAGGCAGCTCCAGCACCTGCAGCCGCGTCATCGTAGACAGGATGTCCAACATGCGCCAGTGCGCGAGAGCCGAGGAGAAGGACACGGGCAGCGGAGGGTGGAACTTGACCTTCTGGAGGTTGGGCAGCAGTGGCGCCATGTATGAAATGGCGCCTTCGACGAAACCCGCGCGCGCGAGGCTGTCGTTGAGAAAGACCACGACGCAGGTGATCCGCTGCCCTGCTGCTGAGCTTAGCCCCAGGAACGGGAGTGACAGCATGTCCAGGGCGTCGGACTCCTCCTCGCCGGCGCCTTCATCAGTCTCATCACAGGCTATGATCAGCGACAGCTCCTTCAGCCTCGAAAACCGCTCCAGAGACGGCAGCTGCCCATCCTCCCACTGTGCCACTCTGTTTGGAGCCACACATATTGACAGGTACGCAATGTTGCCGTCGACAAAGTCACGAAGGGCGCGGAAAGCGAGCCGTGCAGCCCTGGTGTCGTCAACGCGAAGGAAGCCGACTAAACGCTCCGCGGCTGCGGCATCCAGCTGCGGGCTTGGCTGCGGGAGGACATCCGCGAGGGTGCGGCAACTCGCTCCGGGACCGGCTTCCATAATGGGATCTGTGGCATGTGTTCAACGTGCGTCGGCTAGCTCTTCTTCTTAGCGACGGCTGTAGATGCGAATCAAGCCATTTCCAGCGGGCGGCTGCTGTGCGCTTTGGGACCCTCCGCCATGATGGAACATTGGCACCAAAGAGATTATGATGACGGTCTCTGATTATTTGCAACCGTACCGTGTGCCGTACTGTGGTACATCTGGATCGGCTTTGTGCTTGGGAGAGGAAGTGGTGAGTCACAATCACGAAGAAGCAAGCTTTTCGCCTCAAAGCTCGGGATCGGCGGTACTCCTAAGAGGCTGCTGTGCAGGGCTGTCCGCTGCTAAGCCGTGAAAGCATGTCCATGACCGCACGCCAGGGGTTCTGCCATTTCAATGAGCGTGACGGTGCCGCGCCATCACACCGACTTCTGGTCGTACGAGCCTGAACCCAACTGCAATTCTTTGCCGTACAGTCTGAGGCGGCGCGGGACTTCTTATTGGGTCGAAATGTCAAGGCTTGACGTAAGGGTTGAAGGCCTCGCTCTCAGCCTGGCGCAGTGGAGAGGAGGCCGGACGGGATGACCCACGGGTCGCATCCGCCAGGCTGGAAAGCGAGGCGACTACCAGGGGTAACATGGGTTCCGTATTGCGTCCAGCAAACAATGGGCAGACACCAGAGGTTCAATACCGCCGTATCTGCCCACTGCACGATTTAGGTACACTCCTAGGTACACTACGGCCAATCCGTGGTGCGGCGCCTGTACACCGCCCAGATACACTAATGACGTATACCGCGGCGCCCACTACGGCTGCCCAGGAAGCCTCTGAAAACGAAGCCATTGCCTTTTGTGAGGCACCGACTAGTCAACCATGCCCCGATGCCGCCACTCCTGAGCTCTTCAGGGCTCCCGCCGCCCGTACCTCACCAGACGCACGGCGAGTGGAGCCGCCACGCGCACACTATACCTTGCTGGGCACAACCGGGGGGAGGGCGCCACTGCATGTCCCCGACCCCAGCTGCGCCGTGCGCAGGTTTCGACGCACTGGGGTGGGACCTGGGCTTGCTGTCGATCCTCACCAACTGCCTCGGCCATACACGTACGCTGTGTTGTCTGTCGTGCTCTTCACATCCATACATGCTAAAATGCCAGGCACGCCCTGACACCCTGCCAGCAGGTTCAAGGGGACTTGCTGCCCCTCGTACCCTTGCAGGCTCGTGTGCTCGCGAGCGAGGAGAGCCACGTAGATCCACATACATACAGTGGATTGTGGGGCGTCAACTCCCGGTGGAAAGGCCGTCGTCAACACTTCTGTAGGCTCAATCATCCATCGGCTGCACCCTGCCAGCCCGTCGAACTCGCCACGGCACGTCTGGTTTGAGCCAGCTGCCTCCTCATCTCCTGCGCCCTGTACCTCTCCGCTGTTTCACGGATGGCTGATGGAGTGGGATTGGAGGCTGGGAGCGAAATGCATCTTTGTATGTGCCGTGTTCACATGTATGCGCCGAATTGGCACGCCGTGCCTTCGGTCCGTAGTGTCCTCGATTTAGGAGGGTAGAGCAGCGGCAATGCAAATGTAGGCCGCAGATGTGGATGCAAAGATCCCGACCTACCGTGCCCAGAGTAGGATGGCCGGTGCCAGTGCCTGCCTTTGTGATGCTGTTTGCCAGTTCAAGGTTGGGCAAGATTGGGTCAGGGGCTCGGCGGCCTATGACCCGTGGGACGCTGACATAGTCGGGTGCTGGGACGGTGGAACGCACCGAAACCTGCGCCAGCGCCAAGTTCACAGCGTATGTGAATCCACGGACAGCTTAATTATGACGCAGTGTCCTGAGCATGCATGTGGTTCCGACCAAAGCTCTGGCCTCCTTGGACGGTTTCGGAACTGTCCCGCGCGAACGCGGCGCCAGTGCACTCCGCGTGATCTGAAAAGCCCGGAGAGGCCATCTCCCATCGGCAGGTGCAGAGCTCATCCTACGTTCATGAATAGGAGAATGGGCGTTTCAAAGTTGGTGGCGTCCTCGCTGCTGTGTGCGATCTTCGCTGCCGCTGCGCGAGGTGCGGTCTGCGGCGGCGGCGCGCATTCGCACTATCCTGCTCGCCATCCGCAGCATCTCATTGCGGCGCAAATGCACTGGTTGCTTGCCCAGCCTTGCGCCCCAACAGCTTCTTCTGTTTTCCGCGCGCTCCCGACGCGATATTCAGACATCGTGTGTGTCACGAGGGCTCGATGGCGGCAACGGCCCCCGCTGCAGGCGCGGAGCCGCCCAATCATTTGATTGCGGTCGCGAACCGCGACGTGGAGGGCTCGGTGGTCCTGGACGCCGACTCGGAGCTCCACTACACTCACACCGCCAGCGCCTGCCGTGACGCCTGCGTCGCCAACAGCTCGCTGGGCTGCAACCTGTGGGTCTACTGCCCCGTACCCGGAGGGTGCCTCAGCGGCGGCACCTATGATTGGTATAAGGACTTGCGCAGGTGGGCACCCCTGTCGGGAGTGGGTCGAGGGTCCGGCCACGGCGCACGGAGCCGGCGGTAAGGCACCAGGCATTCGTCCCCGCAAGGAGACGGTATCATGGATGCGCACTGCAGCCTGCGCCTAACTGCTCCCCTCTCCTTGCCTGCTGCTCTGCAACAAGACGACACCCACACCGGACCCCCTTAACCTTCATTCCTTCGAGCCTTCACCTCCCTCGCCTTCCCCTCTACTCTCTGTTTGCGCTGGCTCCGCCTCTAGCGCTTTCCTTACCCTCCGCGGCTGCGCCTCTTCCCCGCGTTTACCTCCTTCCCGCTCGCCGTCCTTCAAGGGTTTCCCTAAACGCGCACACCCCGTGCCTCCCCTCATTTCCGATCCAGGTATCGCCAGTGCTGGCTCAAGTACGACCGCCCGCCAGCCGTGGGCGCCGGTCGCGCCGGCTCCTGGCCCCGCCCCAAGAACTCCCGTGATCAGGCGACCGGCTGGCTGAGCGGCACCACCGACAGCAACGTAACCGACGGCGCGGGGGCCGACCAGGGCTACAGCAGGTGCACCTGCCAGGCAGACTACTGGTCAAATGGGGCGCACTTCAAGGTACGGCCCGGCGTGGGTACGGCACACCTTGCGTCAGCCTAGCTCGCAGCAGGGAAGCATGCCGAGGAAGAGGAGGGGAGTTGCTTGGTAGCCTGCTGGCGGCGCGGCCGCAAGGGTAGCTGGGGCGCGTGAGGGCGCGATGTGCGTCAAGGGAAGTGCGGTCGCCTGGCTGCCAGAGTTGGCTGGCTTGGCTTGACACTCAGCCCGCCCCACGCGATGGCGGCCTAGCACTTCAGCAGCCGGCTGTTCGATGAGGTTGTATGCGGCAGGGAGAGAAGAATCGGCGTACTTGTCGTACGTGTCAGCTTTTCTTGGCCCGAGCAGCATCAGCCAGCGGGACCTGGCACACCTTGCGGTGGCACGAGCTTCACCCAGGCATCCGGGCCAGTGATACATGTTGTCGCCTCGTGCGCAGACGGCAGTGCATGCGGCCGGCAACGCAGCTGGTACAGATCTTGGAGTGAGATCTTGGTGTGAGAGTCAGCGAGCTGATGGGTATATAATGGGTTATTTTGCCATTCTGTACGGTCTGTGGCCCCTACCGCTGCCATGCCCTGGCAGGGCGTCTGCGCCTCCACCGACAGCGGGTACGGCCCCAGCTGCCCCGTCAATTCCGACTGCCGCAGCCCGCCCAACCCCTCCACCGAGGGCTGTCCCCAAACCCAGCGGTGCACCGTCATCCTGGACACCGACCTCGACGGCCAGGTGAGGGCGCGGGAACTGGTCTGGTGTGGCCCAAGACACGCTTGCGTTCGTTATGCGGTCACGGCCGAGCGCTGAGCAGCCCGTTCCGCCTGCAGTTACTGAACGATGGAGAGTACACCTACACGGACGCCCCGGAGGAGTGCTGCGGCGCGTGCGCGGCGCACAAGGTGACGGTGGGGCAGGTTTCAGGGTTGTGCGCTGCGACAGGCCGGCCCTGCGCCCGCGGATAGCCGATCAGAGCATGGTGCATGACGTATGCCGGCCCAAGCCTTTCAGAGGCTGGCCGCTCCCAAAGGCCGCCGCTCCACCGAAGGTGGGACGCGCCTGCCCACACATTCATGGAACTACAACCACACAGGCAATCCTGTCGGGGTGGCGCCGTGTGCCGATGCATGGCGGTGCCGCGTGCGCTGCCAGTTGCACCGTGTTGCTCGCAGCCCGGCACAATGGCTCTCGCATTGTCCGGGATGTCTCTGTGGAGTCAGGAAACATGCTCATGGCGACTTCTCGGACAGCCATTCGTACACATGGTATTTCCAGCACTTCCCACGCACCGCACACCTTCTCATATACACACACATGTTCTTGGATGCCGACTGCTTCGTCCTATGGCCGACACGCCGCAACCCAGGGCTGCAACACGTGGACCTGGTGCAGCTCGCCCCTGGGCTGCAGCGGCAATCAGCTGCAGCGCTTCCGGCAGTGCTGGCTCAAGAGTGGAGATCCCACCAAGCCGGTGCCCAAGGATGGCGGATTCGGAAACAGCAGCGGCTGGATGAGCGGGGTACGGATGGCGTACCTGCCGGCGTAGGGGGATGAAAGCACGCCGGGTCATTGAAGTGACGATGGAGGGGTGAGGGCGGGAAGCGGTTCATGGTCCCCGTCTCTACCCCGCTTCAGCGCCTGACGCCGGAGTATAGCGTGTCTGTTCCCGGAGCTGCTCGTAACACGGGCCTTTGCAGAACACGTGCAGTTCATCATCCTCTACAGCCGTGGCGTCGGCACAAGCCTTGCATGTCCACTCAGCCCGCGCTGGCCGGTTCACTCCGTTTCCCAGCATCCTAGCGTAAGCCGCATTAGCGTTTGGTGCAGGCAGGGCCCCATCACGGTCGCAGTATGGACAGGGTCGCTAATCCATACGGCATAGCTAGAATATATAGGCAGGCGCGTTTTTTGTGACCCAGGGGTCAATAGTCAGTCGTTCGTGTCGCAGACGATCGCAATCCGAGCATCACTGGAACCGGCCTACCTCCCAATGGAATAAGCAAGCACGGTCAATGTATGTCATGCACACTCGTAGGACAAGATTGCAATGGCCGAAACGCGGTCCGCCCGGTAAGCTAGATGATGTGGCAGAAGGCGCTCTGACGCTAGCTGGTTGTTGCAATGCACCGAGTCCGTCCGCAGCGACAAGCTTATCCAGGTGTTCTTCATCAGTCAGGCGAAGATGAAGATGGTCGTTGCCGAGGGACTTAACTTCTTCACCCGCTTCAACGCTGGCGGTCGCCTCTCGTGCGGCCTGTCGCAGCAAAGTGTCGAGCGTTTTGATCTGTGCAGCCGGTCTAACGCTTTGGTCCTGGCCGACACCAATGACTACGACTACGCCCTCGCGCTTGAAAAGGAGCTGCAAATGTGCCTTGGGGCGCAGCGGCGGGGGTCGCGGCCGGCCCCCGGAACTAACGCTGATCCTAACTCGACAGCAAGCTCAGCAAGGCGGTGGCGGACACCCTGCGCGCGAGGGCATCTTCCGTGTCTGCCTGCTGGTTCTTTACCTGGATGCCGAGACACAGAAGCGGCTGCTCGACGAGATGGGGACGGCGCCGGACGATGCTACGGCCGACGAGGACGAGGACGAGCTCGATTTCTGGGACTACTAAGTCCCAACTGGTGCCTCCGCGGCATAAAACAACCGATGTTTTCAACACCGCCATCAATGTTTGTGATTCGCCTAGGGGTGGTCTTCACGCTTTCGGCGCTCGTCTTCGCCGCCGGAGTGCAGGGTGGGGCGGCGCATTCGCCTAGCGCTATCTGTCGACTCCTTCATGTTATGCTCCCACTCTGGCTTTCGCTGGCTGTCTGCTTGCCCTCAATGTGGCTTCCAATTCCACGCTGCCGACACCGATCTCCGACACCTTAAGACGGGCGGCTCATTCGCTTCGAAAAGTTCCTCGCCTACCCCCGCTGTAGGCGCAGAGCCGCCCAAGCACCTGATTGCGGTCGCAAACCGCGATGTGGAGGGCTCGGTGGTCCTAGACGCCGACGCGCAGCAACTCTACACCCACACCGCCAGCGCCTGCCGCGACGCGTGCGTCGCCAACAGCTCCCTGGGCTGCAACCTGTGGGTCTACTGCCCCGCAGCCAGAGGGTGTACAAGTGGCGGCACCAACGAATGGGAAAAGGACATGCGACGGTGCGTTCGGGGCCCAGACCCTAGAGGCCGGTATGGGCCGAGACACTTCTGCACTAGTGGATGGGATGGGGCGTGTGGGGGCGCGTGGGGTACCAGAACTGCGCGCCATGGCCGCAACGCGTGGGGGGGTCCGAGACCTGGTAGTGGTGCGTCAGCTCCACGGGCCGGGGCCCCAACCTGACTGGGATACAGTGGATTACGGTGGCCCTGAGCCCTGACACTCCTGCCCTGGAGCTTTCCTCCCACTCCCCACCCCGGTGCTTCCGCCGCAACCCCGCTGCCGAACCCTCCGCTGCCCCAAAGCTACCGCCAGTGCTGGCTCAAGTACGACCGCCCGCCAGCCGCCGGCGCCGGTCGCGCCGGCTCCTGGCCCCGCCCCAAGAACTCACGTGATCAGGCGACCGGCTGGCTGAGCGGCACCACCGACAGCAACGTAACCGACGGCGCGGGGGCCGACCAGGGCTACAGCAGGTGCACCTGCCAGGCAGACTACTGGGCGGGTGGCCAGCACTTCAAGGTGCGGACGACGGGCCACGCACGGCGCGAAGTGTTCTCTGTTTGTCCCTCGAGGAGGTGCCGTCGCTGAAGGACAAGTCCCTGCATTCATGGGGCCAATCCAGTAAACTGTCCCGCCACGCCTTCCTAGCCACTGGCGTGCGCGCAAGTGCTGAGTGCTTTGGGTGCTCATCTTATGACCCCGTTTGCACCTTGGTCACCGACTTCTGCCTGTGGCCTGCGGTCCGTGCGTCCCTTTCCTCCCCCGCAGGGCGTGTGCGCCCCGCCCTCTGAGGGGATGTACGGCACCTATTGCTACGTCAACTCCGACTGCCGCAGCCCGCCCAACCCCAACTACGACGGCTGCCCCTCCATCCAGCGGTGCGCCGTCATCCTGGACACCGACCTCGAAGGCCAGGTGAGGGCGTGGCAGCTGGCGCGCATCGCGGCTGTGCTTTACATGACGGGTGGGCGCCGGCGTGCGATGAGCAAGAGCGCGTTCGTGGCGGTGCCGTTGTCTTGTCGTAGACATGCCTCATGTTTGTTGTTGATCATCCGCTTTCGGCCGTCCTGCCCACGGCACGAGCTTCGGCCCTGGTGCCTCCGCGGTCCTGGCTGGGCCCTGACGTTAGGGGCCCCTCGATGGGCCCCTTTACAAAGTTGCCGGGTGCCCTTGGAAGCGCTCACGTGCGGGGCAGGGAAGCAAGCGGCCGCCTGTGTGCCCGCAGGTGCTCAAAGACGGGGACTTCCACTACCAGGACTCGCCCGACGAGTGCTGCGCCGCATGCGTCCAAACAAAGGTAACACAGGGGCGAGCGCGTCCAGACCTATGGCGTGCGTTCAGGCGAAGGTGGCAACCTGGCACGAGTGCGTGTGTGGCTCCTGGCTCGTCGTGTGCAAACGTCTTCTGTGCACTGTTGTATACGGGTGATAGCGTAGCATGGCACACGTGACCGATGTTGGGTATGGGAACGTTTGCGAGGACAGACGGCAGCGGCCAGCAAGAGAGGCGGGCAAGCAAGGCAGGGCGCACCCAAGGGGGCACGCATAAAGCACGGCGTGGGGCCTTACTTCATGCCATCATGCTTCATGCGCATGTGGCCCGGGTTGCCCGTCTTGGGCCTATGCGTGTGGCCTAAGTGGCCTAAGTGCGCAGCAGCTTGCTTGTTCTGGCCCCCCGTGTGTTGACCCTTCCTTTCCTTCGGGCTTCGTGGCAAGGGGTACCTTGCAGCATCACAGTCTGCCGCCCGCCTTCGCGCCTCGCCGCCTCGCCTCCTCCTCCTCGCACAGTGCACCAGCTTGTGCTGCTTCGCTCACCCCTCGGGCGCTCGGATCTATCTTCGCTCCCTCCAGTCCGCCTGTTATGTACGGCATATGCCTCAGGGTTGCAACACATGGACTTGGTGCGGCTCGCCCCTGGGCTGCAGCGGCAACCAGCTGCAGCGCTTTCGGCAGTGCTGGCTGAAGAGTGGAGACCCCAGCAAGCCGCTGCCCAAAAACGGAGGATTCGGGAACAGCAGCGGCTGGATCAGCGGGGTCCGGATGGCGTATCTGCCGTCGTAGGGGGCTGGCAATGTGGATATGCCTGCATATGGATTCCGCATGTGCAGCGGTAAGTATCACTGTCTCTAGTTGATGGGAAGGGCGTGCGTTAGAGGCTGGGCGGGCCCCGTCCGCATCAAAGCGTGCCGCGTGCGCAGCATTCTGCCCCTTGGTTGCGTGGAAAGGCTGCCGGAGGTCGGTCTAGTGGTGTTTGAAAGTCTGGTTTCGTTGGCAGTTGGAGCACGTATCAGGTATTGCGCCCCTGCACGTACCTTCACGGTGGATTGAGGTACTGGGCAAGCTGTACAAGCATTCTGGGATGCCAATTGCGTGGTAGCAACTGTAGGTAGATTTGGTCTGACGCAGTTCAGTGCATGTATCTCCGTACCGAGCCTGCTGTAATAATTTTATGCTCGCCGCCAGGATGGGAGCCCGATTGCAGCCAGCATTCAGCGGTCGGGCGGGTCCAGGATTGCGCAGTGCTGCCTGCTCGGGTGGTCCAGTTCTGGCGGCAACCACACATTCCGGTGTTAGGGCTCGAACTGGTGCATTAACCCGATCCAGGTGCAACAAATCCCTTCCTCCCGGCACTAGTATAACCCAATTGCGCCCTCCGCTCTTGCCCCAGCAGTTCTCTCAGGGATCTGACCATGACCACGGCGGGTGACGGCTTTACATGTCTGTTGTTTGTGTCCATGCCAGCAATTGACCACATGGCGTTCATGTAACTTTGTCACAGCTACTTGTGGTGGCCCTTGGCTCAGCGCCCACGTGTGGACGACCCATGGGCCACTGCGTCGAAGCCTTATTCCGTCGGCCGGCTCCAAAACTGTTCGTGGAACAATTTAAAAGCGCCAAACAGCCATGATAGATGCTCGTGCTACCCCCCTCTAGCTTCATCTTGGTTATACACGCAGATGGCCGCATCACCCCTGATACTCTTCACGCTATCGGCGCTCGTCTTCGCCTCCGGCGCGCAGGGTGCGGCGCCCCGCGGATGCGCCCATTGCTCCTCTGCAGCTGATCCCGCAGCGCGCCTCATGTCCTGACAGCCCGTTTTATACACTCACTCGAGCGTCCGCTTCACACACCGGCCGCAGGCGAGGCGGTACCGAGGCACCTGATTGCGGTTACTAATCGCGACATAGAAGGCTCGGTTGTCGTGGACGCCGAAGCTCAGCTTCACTACACCCATACCGCCAGCGGGTGCCGTGACGCATGCATTGCTCATGGCAATACCTCGCTGGGCTGCAACGTGTGGGTCTACTGCGCCGCCTCCGGGGGCTGCGCTAGCGGCGATTGGAATAGGGACATGCGCAAGTGAGTTCCAGGCACGGGTTCCGGGCTACAGAAAATAAGAAGCGGGTCGCAACGCGGGGCGCCGGACCGCAGTGAGGGCGAAGAATCCTGCGGCAGTCTTGCACCGCTCGAGAGTGCATTGCCCGCGCCAAGCCGCTCCCTGCAGTGCGTGTCAGTCTGCGGCGTCATGGGATGGAGGCGCTTCGCCGTGAGCCCTCCCCTTCCACACGGTGCCACCGTCCCTACCCTCCCTTCCCCATCCTATCCATGCTGCTCCCCCAAAACACACCGAAAGGTACCGCCAGTGCTGGCTCAAGTACGACCGCCCGCTAGCCGCCGGCGCCGGCCGCGCCGGTGCCTGGCCACGCCCCAAGAATGCGCCTGACTACGCGACCGGCTGGCTGAGCGGCACCACCGAGAGCGGCGTGGACGATGGCGCGGGGCCCGAGAAGGGCTTCTCCGGGTGCACCTGCCAGGCCGACTACTGGGTGAACGGTGCACGCTTTAAGGTACGGCACGTCGTGTGTACGCTGTACGGCACGTGCAGGCTCCTTGCGGCCAGGGAGGCAGGTCAGGGCGAGGGAAGGCCTTCATAAGGCCTTCATGAATCCAACCGTCGACGTAGCTGTCGCTTTCCCTGCTCTGGGCGAGGCGACCAGCCGTGCCCCGCCATATACATGGGCCCGAGTACTAGTTGTCCGCTGCCCCTGAACTTGCGTGCCGTGGACCCGTGCCGGGCAGGGCGTCTGTGCCCCTTCTGAGAGCGGCTTCGGCAGCTTTTGCTCTGTCAACACCGACTGCCGCAGCCAGCCCAACCCCGCCACCGAGGGCTGTCCCCAAACCCAGCAGTGCACGGCCTGGCTCGACACCGACCTCGATGGCCAGGTGAGGGCGCGGCAACAAGTGCTATGCCCTATGCGGCTTTAATGTTGTAACAGGCAGGAGCGTTCGGCGAGGCTGCCTGCCGACGGTGCCCGTGTCTTCGTCGCCTTCACGACTGGGCATTGTCACCTGAGCGGGGCTTTGCGGACTCTTTCTTCCAGCCGGTTGCACGGGCTCTCCAGGCCGGGGGACCCATGCGATGGCGCTTGTGAAAAAGGAAACAGAAACAGGGAAGGAAGCCTCTTCGGTCATACACACCCGGGGCTGTGATGTCTCCAGCAGGGCGCCGAGTACAGGGCATGGCGGGCGAGGTAGAAGAGCAGACGGACCCCCTCGGTGTGGTTGTGCCCCTGACTATAGGGCGCGGGATGGGGCCTGTGTTTGCTGTCGCCCATGAGCCCTCGAGCCCTCGCGTATAGTGCCAAAGGCCCGTCCGCCCGCAGGTGCTAAACGACGGTGACAACTATTACACGGATAGCCCCGAGGAGTGCTGCAGCTCGTGCGCCGGGAAGAAGGTGGCTGGGGCTGGGAGCGTGTGCTCTTCGCGGGATGCCGCCCGGGGCGGGGTAATTAAACGTGATGGAGTTGCGCACCCAGCCGAGTACCGGAAATTGAGTGTTAAGGGCATATGTGCTGGAGCGTCCACCAATTTGCTGACGCGCCTACCTCAGCTTCCCCATCCCACACCACACCGCTTACGTCCGACACGCCGCCCCCCAGGGATGCACCACATGGACCTGGTGCGGCTCTCCCCTGAGCTGCAGCGGCAATCAGCTGCACCGCTTCCGGCAGTGCTGGCTCAAGAGTGGAGACCCCACCAAGCCGATGCCCAAGGACGGCGGATTCGGAAACAGCAGCGGCTGGATGAGTGGGGTCCGGATGGCGTACCTGCCGTCGTAGAGGCTAAAAGCACGCAGGCGGATGCCCGGGGCGATGCGAACGTGTGCACGAGGTACTCGTCTTTAGGAATGGGCAGCGGACAGGCGAGGTCAAACACAGTGCGTACAGTTCTCAGGTATTCATTCCATCGACACCATGTTGAAGCGCAGTTCAAGCAGTAGGGCAGAAGTGGGGCGTGTTTCCTGTTCTGGGAGTGGCGGGTCGGTGGGTCAGTGGAGTACGGAGCGCGTAGCCGTGCCATATAATGGCAGAATGAATTTTGAGATGCAATCGTACTCGCGAAGTTCTTGGGCGTCAGTTCTTTCAGCCAGTCCACGGCCGATTTGACTTTGCGTCGAAATTGATGTAAAACACTGAAAGCTGGATCCGCCTGTTACGGAGTCGCGAGTGCCCCAACAGTTGCTGTCGCCCGAGGCGTTGGCTGCTGTCGCGGCGGTGCTACCTGGCCTTGCTGCCCAATCAGCATCAGCTGAGGCCGCTGCGCCCGTTACATTCCAGCATGGAAAGCAGCAGAATAAACGGAAGGCTGGGCAGAAGGCGGAAGAGGCTGGAAGGGCAACGGTTGCGGTTGAAAGTTACGATGATATGGACCTGGAGGAGAAGTTTGAGAAGCTGAAAGACGGTAATGTGGGGGATGGAGGGGTCCGCGGACTGAATGCTGCGGCAGCCAGGTCAATGATGCACGCTATTCAGGCACGTCACGCTCCATGGTTTTTTTGCCGTCCCAGAGCGCGAGCCCAAGCGGCACCGCGGAAACCCGAAGGGCTATCAGATCAAATCCTTCTGCAAGAACCCGGCATGCGGGAAGCAGCTGAGTGGCGGGCGCACCAACCGGTGCGAGCACTGTGGTTACGACTTGGCGTCCCACCGCCGCAACGCCCAGCTCGAGAGGCTTATCAAATCGGGGGCCCTCAACCAGACACAGGTCTGTAATAGGCGGGCCGACGTGGGAAGGTTCATCACCATGTGGTGTGTAGGTGTTACTCGTACGCCCTATAACCGAGCCACGCTGCCTTCGTTTCGCCGTCCCAAGCGCATGCGTACAACTCGCGGTACATCTCTCAGGGGGCCTCCACGTGCTACCATTTCCCTGCACTGGCTCCTCCCGGGCCCGCCCCGCAGGTGCGCTCCAGCCTCCGCGACGCAGCCAATGAGGCTCACGTGCGCACGGGCGGCAAGGCGGTGGTGCTGACGTTGCTGTATATGGAGGGAACCCCGCAGGCGCCATGCCAAGCTTTCGGTGAGTCCAGGAGGCGCTCCACGAGAGGTCAGGTCTGCGCACATTGCCATGTGCCTCCTGACACGCGCAAGCCCAAGTTGGCGACCGTTGATGTGGAAACGACTGGCCCGGTCTTGGTTGTTTGTGCAGCGTTCGGCAAGCCGGCGGCGGCCTTCGTTGAGGCTCACAAGGACCTGGTCACCAGCTTCGAGGAAGCATGCCGCGAGCACTTCAAGGTGCGGCGGTGGCGTGTTCGCTGCCGTGCAAGGGCAATGCTCCTTCAGCCATGGCAATGCTTCCATGGGCCGGCAACGAAGCAGGAGGAGCTTTATCTGCCAGCAGAGGGCAGCCATCCAGCCCACGTTGGCTGTACTCCACGGTTTGCTACCAATGCCCCATCCACCTTGCTGTGCATCTTGCTGTTGCCTTCCCCGTTTCTGGTTCTTTTTTAGCAAAGTATTTTAGGGCTTCCTATGTCTGTCTTTGCAGCATAGACTCGGGCCTGCGCCCACCACAGAGCACCTTCGTCACGCATGTCATTTTATCTGTCTGTGCAGGAGCAGCAGCTGCCGCCGGGCGCTGCTCAAGCGCAACAGCAGCAGCGACAAGAGACCCAGGTCCAGGCTCCACAGTCAGGCCCGCTGCCCCTTCCGCTGGCACAGCTGCAGCTCGGGGCAGCAGCGGGCCTGGCATCCCCCACCCCACTCACTATGTTGCCTGTCAGCACCGGGCCCTCGGCGCAGCGCCCTGGCGCTGCGACCGTCTCCGTCGTCCCGCCGTCCCACCTCCTGCCCGCAGCCGCCATCAGTGCACAGGCCACCGGCGCTACGGGCTTCCAGCCGCTCCCTCCCGGAGTTCCGCTCAGCTCCGGGCCTCTCGCACCCGGGCAGCTGGCCACCGGGGCACTGCCTGTGGATCTGGAGTCCATAATCAGCGCCACGCTCGCGGACCCCGGGCCTGCCATCGCGCGCTGCCGGGAGGCGCGAGTCTCGGGGGAGGTGCTGGCGCGGCTGCCCCAGGCGATGCAGCTGACGGTGCTGATGCAGACCGGCATGCCGGCAGGCGAGGCGGCCAGCGTGGTGGTGGAGCTGGAGTCGAGGCTGCGGCTGCTCCAGCCGCCGGCGCTGTCCATCGCCGCGCTCGCGCATCAGGTCATGCAGAGCGCGGTGGCGGCGGCTGGGACGGTGGCAGTAACGCCGCCGCTGCATGCAGCAGCGCAGCAGCCTGTGGCGGCCCACCACGTGCCGCTGGGCCTGCATGCGGCAACGAGCGGTGCTGGCTTTGCTGTCGGCTCCGGCGGAGCCATGGCGGCAGGCCCCGGGCCCGATGGTCCGTCCGGGCCCGGGCCCAGCGTCCCCAGCGCCCTGCTCGGCCCTCATGAAGTTGCATCGGGGGAGGCGCTGCAGCGTTCTCTGGGGCCGCTGCATGCGGCACTGGCGGCGGCGGCTGCGTTAGGCTCCAGCGTGGAAGCGGGTTGGCCGGGCGGAGCTGCTGCGTCCGCGGCGTACGGCGCCTTGCAGCTGCCGGGTTTGCTGGTAGCGCCGCAGCAAGGGGCGCTGTTGCCGGCTGCTGCGCCGGCGTCCGAAATCATGCCGCCCCAGGGATAGGGACATGAAGCAAGCAAGGAAGGAGGGACACGGGGAGCGCCCTGTATGCCTCCTGAGCGCAAAGGGCAGCGCTTCAGTATTGGTACGGCATGCACTGAACTTGGAACTTGGGACGCACAGTAGGCCGAAAGAGAGCCGGAACATGGCCGGTTTGGATCTGTAGGAAGGAGGCACTGAGGAGACTATCGGTCGGCTGCAGGTAGGTCTCCGGTTATGACATGGGTAATGTAACCGAAATCGTACCTCGTCGTGGGCAGCTGGACACCTGCCGTCCCGTGCTCCACGTTTCGTATCAGGAAAGTAGAGGAGTTTGTAATGGTCAACCTGCAGCGGTAACGCTGTCCAGGAAACTGTCCGGCAGGCATGTTACGGTGAGGATGCGGGGTGGAGCGCTTACTGCTAAGGTCGACGTTGCGGGCCCATCTTTGGGCTTTAATTCCGGAGTTTTGAGACAGGTTGGATCACCCCTTTTCAGGGCACAACCATAGCGTGCGGTTTTGTTGCCAATATCGGGCGTGCCTCTGCGTATGAATGTACCAGCTGCACTGGTTTGTGCTGCCGGTGCGTGCGTAGAGCGGTGTCGCCCTTTCCTGGGGCGAACCATGTTTCCTGCGTAGCAGAGTGTTTCACACACTGCCGCGTGCACAAGAGGATATGCTATGTATGGATGTGCGGTTGGTACCGTCTAATGCCTCGGAGCTTCTTGCTTACACGCCCACATAAGTTTGCGATCAAGTACCCGTGTCATGGTACGAAAGTAGGTCGCTTAGGTATGTACAAGGGGTCAAGCCACTCCCAGACCTTCATGACCTGGACAGATTCTGTATTTATGGGCGAAAGGCACAGACAACCACAGCAGCACTCAAAGACGAGGCGTCTATCGGCCAATGTCCGTTTCAATAGCCGCTAATAACCGCCTAGTACCGCTGTAATTACGACAAATGCAGACGCGCCGGTAAGTGGCGTAAACCCCCAACGCTACGTAATGCCACGGGTATGGGAAACGGGTGTCGGGGATACAGGCTAGGTTATAAGGACCAGGTAGCTGCTTGCGACCTCTAGTCAGTGTTCGCTAAGCAGCATTGCTGTGATGTCTATTCAGCACGGAGCTCACACGTATTCGCAGCGTGAAGCCCCCAGCACGCACCCATCCTGACAAATTTACCCCTCCCTTCAGTCCTGCAGTGCTGGTTGCAGTGCATGCACTGATAAGCAATGCGAAAAATAATACGTGTTCAGCGAGGCGCGAGAGAGCCTACCACAAACGGAGAAGCCCGCTAGTCAACGTCAACGACCGTGCAACGATCGCTTGGTCTGCCCTGGTGGCCCCGCCAGCTGGCCGTACATCAACGGCGGTGTGCAAGGCAATGCGGTAGGAGACTTAGAAGCCGGCATCGAACACGTCGCCATCCATGGCATCGGCGATGAGGAGGCCCGCGCCGACCGCTGCCACACCGCCCAGGACACCGACGGCAACGGCGGTGCCGGTGCCCATTCCGTGGTGGCCGTGTCCGTGCCCGTGGTGGCCGTACCCGTGACCGTGCCCAAAGCTCCCGCTTCCCTGGCGTGCCACCATAACTGCGGAGGAGATGTGTTGAAGCGCCGACGGGTCAGCACGTTGGAAGGGTGTCGGAGGGTTGCTACCGTGCTGTGAGCAGAGGCGTCGGGCGGCCTGTGCCCCTTGCTAAGCTTGCGTGGACGGTGCAGGCGCTGTCAGCAAAACAAGTTGTAAACCGAAGCCCGAACGGACGGCTGAATGGTGCAGAGCCACGCGGTGGGCGCGCCATGTGAATACACTGTACACCGGTAACCCGGGTCACTGCACCGTGTGCCTGCCTTAGGGCCCCTCTCCCCACCCAAACCCCACGCCGATAACCTCACGTCCTTGGAGGACCCCCCGTACCATGCTGCTGCGGATAGTGACCTTGGGGCGGGGCGCCGTAGTAGGCCGGCGGCGGGGGCGCGCCGTATCCTGGCGGGGGCGGCGCACCGTAACCCGGCGGCGGCGCACCGTAACCCGGCGGCGGCGCACCATAACCCGGCGGCGGGGCGCCGTAACCCGGCGGCGGCGGGGCACCATAGCCCGGCGGCGGCGGGGCACCGTAGCCTGGCGGCGGCGGAGCACCGTAAGCCGGAGGCGGCGGGCCGTGCACCGGTACTCCGGCAGCAGCATGTGACTTGTGGTGGCTGCTGTCGTGGCTGCTGCCCGAGCTGCTGCGCCTGTGGTGACCGCCTGCGGGTTCCAACCGGCGGGGGCCTCTATGAAAGCGGACCACGCAGCAACACGTATGCTGGCCCAGGGGGGATGCCGTGGGGAGAAAGGAACTTGCGCATCGACGGAGTTGGGGGGAAGCAAGGCAAGGAGCGCAACAACAGCACAGCATAACTAAGGCCGAAGTGAACACCTACCGTGTGAGATTGTGGATGCGCGTGATCCGTGTGACACTCACCCGCTGGAGGGGCCGCAGCGTAAGCCGGAGGAGGATGCGGCGGGGCGTAGGCAGCGCCAGGCTGAGGCGGGTAAGGGGCACCTGGAGGCGGCGCCCCGTGCGGGGGATAGGGAGCGGCGGGAGGCGGAGCCGAAGGCGGGTAGCCAGCAGGCGGTGGCGCGCCATGAGGGGCAGCATGTGCGCCTGCAAGGCCAATGTTGCCGTTAAAATGCTGGAAGGCATGCGCCCATGAGGGACTCTACGCGAATTGCTTGTTTGATTGGAATCGTCAGGGTCAGACCGTTTCTACCTGGCTGTGGCGCGCCGTGGGGGTCGTGCGCCCCTTTGGTACCTGCAAGTAGATATTGCATGCGCCATTGAATGGGCTCGCGGGTGGCACGAGATGGGCAGTTTACAATTCACTTACTACTCTTCGATGCTCCACACCCCATGACGCCTCTGCAGATTACGGCTTAGCTGTGTGGCGTATGCCTCTACCCCCGAAGATGCGAAACCGACAAGTCGTCGAACAAGGGTTCGATAACTTGCTGCTCGAGTGTGATCGATCTACTCAGAAATACGTATGCAACTATAAACATCAAAGTATCAAGGCAAGTGAGAAGTGACCATATCCACCGTACAAGTACATGTGGTGGTTCACACTCTCGACCCTGCCGCCCAAACCCCTCCTCCTTCAGGGGGAAACAATCATGGCGAGGCTTGGAAATCGGACCGCCAGCAATCCTGGATGCACTGCACGCCTGCACTTGCCTCCAACGTTGCCAACCCACGGGAGGCCAACCATCCTGCAGCGCACGCAGC
This sequence comes from Gonium pectorale, assembly GCA_001584585.1. Lineage (NCBI taxonomy): Eukaryota > Viridiplantae > Chlorophyta > Chlorophyceae > Chlamydomonadales > Volvocaceae > Gonium > Gonium pectorale. The sequence continues at coordinate 2,482,241 of LSYV01000002.1, forward strand.
CCTTACTCATGGGCACCTGCCTCAGCGGCTGCAATAGGAGCCCCAAAGATTTGCTTAAAATCCTTACGACTTAATTGGTCACATCACGATTGAATGAGAACAGGCAAGGATACCGGTATGGCAGGGCCACGGAGGCGAGGCGCAATACGGCACATGTGTCCACACGTTAGGCCAGACGGGCTTAATTAATCAACGGGCGACATCGAGGACATTGGCCCTCCTTTGGTGCAACTAACGACGATCAATGGGATGCACATCGCTCCCTTTTGGTATGAACGAAGTCTCTTCAGGGGTAACTGCCGTACACGCTAGACCGGGCATGTTGTACCAGGAGCAACCCGCAAGGCCTGCTCCACTCCGCACCGAAAGCACCTGCACGGTGTCAATGTCAAGGGACCATGTTGCACCGCATGTCACCGTAATGCCGGCCTGCAAAAACTTGAAACGGTGCAGCCTGCAATCTCTGTACTTAGTGAGTGGTCAAACCCAAGGGCAAACCGCTACGTCTGGGCAACAATCGAGACAATAGGCTACACCCTTGAGGCCATTGCGGCACGTTCAATACACAAAACCACGGGGCCGACGGGTAGCAGTTGAAACGTATCGCTGTGGCACCGCCATGCGCCCTCCTCCCTCTGCTCTCCTCCACGTCCCCCTCCTCTTCCTCCTCCTCATCGTTCCCCATCTCCTCTTCCTTGTCCTCCTCCCCCTCCTCCTCCACCTCACCTCGTCGTCCTCACCCTCCAACTCCACCAAACGCCACCTCTCAGTGTCCTTCGGCAGCCGGCCAACAGTTTTCTGCCGACTCCTTATCGCCGCAGCAGCGCAGCGGCGATCCGAGCCCGTGCACGGCCGGCGTGCGCGCGTGCGTGTGCGCGCAATGCTGCAGCTCATTGTGCAAGCGCGCAAGGAGGCCCAGCACATGTCAACACGTACAGCGCCCATGTGTCAAAATACAAACCACCTTTCGAAGCCATAGACCGCACAAGCACCCACTCCCCTAGAAAAAGCACCTACCGGTGGATGAAGCGCACGCTGACCGCCGTACAACGCGCATGACGCCATGCCCCGTCGGCATACTGCATCGTGTTGCAACACTATGCGCATTGATACCATCCGCCAACGCCCTCCAGCGCGACTCACAAAAAAACGGGATTTCGATCGTGCCAGGACACAGGTATCTGCAGGACTTTTCTCCTGCGTCCCCAAGTATCCAGGATGCCAGCACGGTGCACCCGGGCTTAACAAACCATTGATGCGACGCGTCGCCAGGTCATTCTTCCAGTACCTGAGTACCGACATAGCCTTTGCTTGACCCGTACAGTGCAGCAGCCTGGCGCTTCCACCCTGCACGCAATCGATATCCGGCCCCCACAGGGCCCATGCCTACGTATGCGAGGCGCAGGTGCAGCCAACGTACGGCAGACGCACATGCCGAAATATCAAGGAAATCTTGGAATATTGATGGCCGCTGCGAGCATGCAAATATCAATGCCGTGCGGGCACGCCGATCGACTAGCCACGCCACGGCGTGGTGGACCCGATCGTACCTCCTGACCTGATGTATGTGTACGCCATAACACCATCCTCCCGCGTCCATATACTCTGTCCGTGTACCACACCGTACCGTTCGTAGAAAAGGCAGGGACTGTGGCCGCAACATAAATTACTGGCTGCATACACACGCTCAATGAACTCTCTGGCGCACGGTGCAGCTTTACCATTGTGTCAAGAGGCAGGCTTTAGTACAGACAAGCATCGGATTGGGGTATGGAGCACACGCGCCAGGAGCTGCCCTCACAGGAGACGCCCTGGCAAAACAATGCCAGCCCCTCCCACAGGCACAGGAGACCACGTCCATAAGACAAGGGCCTAGCGGTGGCCAGGCAGCACTTTCTCAAGTGCCTTTTTCACAGCCCGAGCGAAGCTGTCCACGGCCTTCGCTGCACCTTTGCGGAACGAGGTCTGGGCCTCCCCGCCGACGGGCGATGTCCTGGCTGCATCAGTCGCTCGAACAGCAGAGAAGGCGCCGCGCAGCTGCACGCTGCCTTGCGGACCAGGCACGGTTGCGGCAGAGGCACCGCTGGCGTCCCCGTTCTGCGGAAGGCCGCCGCTTGTCCGTCCGCCAGGCCTTGAGGGCCGCACCGGCACTTCCAGCGAGGCATCCCACTCCTGACCCGCCAGGGCGTTGGAATACACGGTTGTTGCACCCGCGATGCCCGCCACCGTGGCAGGGCGGGGCACACGCGGCAGTGGGGCATCGCCGCCTGGAAGGTCTGCCTGCGCGGCGACCACGGCCGCGTCGGGGCTGTGCCGTTCACCGAAACCGCCTCCTGCCGCGTATCCAGTCATGATGGTGTCCTCAGGCGAGCCACCGCCGCCACCGCAGGACGGCTGCACTGCTCCGGCGCGATACAGGCCCTCGGCGCTGCGCGCGCCCTGCGGAAGCGCGCCGGGCTCGGTGCCTCCTCCGTCTCCGCCGCCGGCGCTCATCCAGGCCGGCAGATAGCCGGGTGTTGTCCTGCCTGCGGGCAGCAGCACTGCGGGGCGGTACACGTCCAGGTCGAGTGCCAGGGTGGGCGAGCCCGGCGAGATCGGCGAGGCCGGCGAGGCTGCCTCCCCCGTGACGCTGCGCGAGCGCGTGGAGCGGCCGCGCTGCCCGCCCGTGTGCGAGGCCCTGCGCTCCGCAGCCATCCGCGCAGCAGCTACCCGCAGCGACATCCCGGCCGCTGCCGGAGCAGCTGCAGCGGTCTTGCAGGCCTGGGTGGGGCTCAGGGGCGGCACGTCATGATCCAGAAGAGCGAAGCGGCTGAGCCGCCTCTCGGATCCATTGAGAGACGCCGCAAGCACCGCGGGCGGGGCCGCGCCTGGCGCTGTCAGCTCCTGTGTGCTGCTCAGCCTGCCGCTGTTGCATGGCTGCGGGGCGCTGCCATGGCGTGACAGCGTGCTGGTCCCCTCCATCGGGCGCTGCAGCTGGGGGCTTGCAGGGGCCGCTCCCACAACGGGGGAAAGCAACACCGGGGCCGCGTGCCGTGCAAACGGCGTGGGCGCCGTGGCCGATGGCACGCCGCCGCTGTCACTGGTGAACGCCTTGACGCGCGGCGGGGCTGCCAATGTCGCCGCCACAGCATCGCCACGCGGGGCGGCTCCACTGCTGCGGCCACCGAACATGCCAGTTATCCAGGCAGCCGTGCTCCTGAGGGTCCAGCCCGCAGGGGAGAGCCGGGACGACTCGACGCCGTTGAAGCTGGCGGGACCGGTGGCGCGCAGGCCAGCCCCGGACGTGCCTAGGGCCCTCATCACTGACGCCGCCGCAGCAGATGTTGCATCTGCGCCCCCCATGGTGTGGCCGGTCGCCGTGGCGGCGCGTTGCACAGGCGCGGCATGTGACCCGGCGTTCGCTCCGCCGTGCGATCCGCGCGGCGCTGCTGCACCGGCGGGGTAGCCGGCACCCCACGCCAGGGCGGTCCGACGCGGCGGCAGCTCGAAGCTGCCTGGCTCTGCATCCAGCTCCTCACCGGACGGCAGCCGGACATGGGGCAGGCGCAGCGCAGCTGGCAAGCCCCGCAGGGCCGGCGCGCCGCAGGGTGAAGAGGCGGAGTCCCAGTCCGCGCCGCTCCGTATGCTGCTAGCCTGGGTGGACATCAGAAGCCGGCCCGAGGGGTGTGCCGCAAGGGGCGACACCGCCGCGGCGGACGGCCCCGTGGTTTCCCACGCCTCGGCAAAGAGCGGTAGGGAGATAGTGTTTGTGTGTGCATTTGACGTCACGGCAGAGAGAGTGGCTGCCGCATCACAGGCGCTGGAGCTCGCCTTGTCCGTGCCCTCCGCCTCGCCGGGCACGCTGCCGCCCCCGGACACGGCGCCTCCACGGCTCCGCGGGAGCCGCGAATCCGCGGACCCGCGTCCCATCGCGCGCCTGCCATCAGGCGCGGCGCCCGCAGCCTGCCCTCCTGCCAAGGGCTCGGAAGCGCCGCCGGCTTGTGGGAGCGCTGATGCCCTGCGCCAGTGCACATGGTCCGCAGCCCGCACGCTCAGGGCGACAACGCCTTCGCCGCCAGGGGCTACCTCGCTGCCGCCGGCACCCGGCAGCCGTGCCGGCCAGCTGCGCGGGAGGGGTACGCTGTGCGCCTGCGGGAGGCCACCCTCCGGCGCCTCTCCCACCGTGGCCCTGGGGCGCACAGGCACCTGGACTGCCACATGCCCGCTGGAAGCCCGGTAGTCAGCCGGGACGGAGGCCGCGGGTGGCAGGCTTTGAGACACCGCTGCAGCCGCGGCTGGTGTAAGGGCGGCCGCCTCAGCGGATGTGCCTGGAGCGTGGGCATTCACGGAGGGAAGCCCTCGGGCCGGCGCCGTGGCGGCTTCACTGGCGGCGCAGACTCTGTTGGAGGCTTCCCTCCCGGCGGCCGCAGCGGTGACCGTAGCGCCGTCGGGTAGAGGTGCCGTGGCGAGCAGCTGCGCGCTCGTCGCCCACTGTTGTGGCAGCGGCCGGCCCGCCTGTGCCTGTGACTGCGGCTGTGACTGCGGCTGGTGCTGGGGCTGCGCGCGCACGTGCGTAGAGTGGAGCCGCGACGAGCCGGGCGCGGGGCTGCGTACCCCGCCCTCGCGGCTTGCAGCCTCCATTCCCGCCGGCGCCGCCGTCGTTAGCGGCGTGCTGAACTTGGTCTTCCTCGGCACGTCCCAGAAGTACGGCATCTGTAGCAGCTCCCGAACCGTTGGCCGTTGCCTGGGATCCAACCGCAGGCAGGCCTGCACCAGCTCAAATAGCGCGGGCTCCAGCTCGGGCAGCCGCTGGCGCAGCGACTTGTAGGTGGGCGGCGTGGAGGTGGCGACGCTCCGGACTCGCTTCTCGGGGTTCATGCGGGAGACGACGCTGAAGGGGAGCGGCCCGAGGCAGCGCAGGATGCGCCACAGCTGGTCCGGAGAGGACTCGCCTGACGGCGGCAGCGGATAGAGGGGCCGTTCGGCGAGGAATGGAACGGTCCCATGTGCAGCTGCTTACGGACTCGAGTGCAGGGCCGCAGGGTGGGACGGGGCACAGCTCACGCTGCGGTAATAGCGGTGGGCATGGTGCACATGTGCGGTTGCGCTTCGAAGCTGGTGCTGTGTGCAGAAAGCACGGAGAGTACGGCGGCCGTGTACAGCAGCGCACCTGGGAACAGCGGCCTCCCGGTCGCGATCTCCGCAATCGTCACCCCGGCGCTCCACACCTGCGTGGCGCAGGGCATCGAGCGGGCGGGCGGTTTCGGTGAGCCTATGAGCCCCGGAGCTCTGCGTGGCCGCAGCGGCTCGGGTGCTCAGCTGCTCAGGTGCGCCACGCCTCCGTGCCGGTGGGGCTCTGCAACTCGCTAGCGCACTCACACCGGCGTAACCGGTCATCGCAACTGCAGGCTCTCCAATTCATGACTGTCTGGATGGGCCCATGTAACTATCGCTTCTGCAAGCACACACACGTATACACACACGTATACAAACACTTTCTCTCTTACGTCTGCGCTGGCGCCGTAGCTGGCGCTCACAAGCACCTCTGCGTTGGGAGGGTCCAGGGGCGCGGGGGGACAGAAGCGGTTGGCTGGCAGGGAATGGAAGGTATGTTTGATTTGCTGCCGCGAGAGTTTGCTGTGCCAGAGGTGCACCGCACAGCGACGGTGGCGTTGTTATGCCCAATATCTTGGGTGTCGTACCTGGCGCCCGATACCATCGCGTTGTGACGTAAGAGGTGCACTCCTGCACGTCGCGGGGCCCGCAGCGCACGTGTCTCGCAAAGCCAAAGTCGCACAGCTTGACAGTCGAGTCGCCGCCTAGCAGGATGTTGGTGGGCTTGACATCACGATGCACGATCTGCGAGTTGCGGCGTACGGCGGGCCAGGCACAGGTTGTTGCTCTGTATGTCACGGCGTACGGAGCTCCAGGCGGAGCGAAATCTAATGATCCGCACGCCACAAGCGGTCAGCGCTATGGCCGCGGCAACGACATGGCAGCGGCTGCATCACGGCTATACGGGTGGGCTGGCGAAGTGTGGGAGTGCCATTGCGGCTCCCTTACACGGCCTACAACGACCCCTTACCTTTTTGTCGTGCAGGTATGCCAGGGCGCCAAGCAGCTGCCAAGCCACGAGCTTTGCCCTGGCGGACGGCAGGCCGTGCGGGAAGCGGTCGAGCTCGTCGTGTAGGCTTGACTCCACGTACTCAAACACCTGGACGCGGCATCACGGTCGGGGAGCACGGCGGCACACACGTGCGACCCCTTGACCAGAGCCCGTCGGAACCACCGGGATCACCGGATGGAACCCGTGTTGCTCATGCGGCAGCAGCGTACGCGAGCTGCGTATGTCACCACCCGGCACAGGGCACCGCATACCCGTTGCAGGGAGTCTGCAGGCTGGTGTCGCTGCCAAGACTGTGCGCAGCCAGGCGCTGAAACGTTGCTCGTGATGTTAGTTCTTTGCAGATTACAATTTGTTCCGCTTACCAGGTACACACGGTTGGTCTTGGACTTGAAGTAGCTCAGGAGCTTCACCACATTGGGATGGTCCACAGCTTCGAGCATCTTCACCTCTCGGACAGCCAGCCGCAGAATCTCCTTGTCCTCGTGCGCCTATGGATGGGCACCGGGCATGGCCAAGACCTGAGCAAAGTCCACTTCCGTTTTCCAGTTAAGGGGTTTTCAATTCCTGCAGCCGCTCGTGCCTACCTGCTTGAAGCCCTTGACGGCAACAACTTTCCCAGTAGCCCGCTCTCGGCACCTCCAAACCTCGCCGTAAGCCCCGTCTCCCAGGGTAGAGATATACTCAAACTCGGCCTGCCGGGTTTGGAGGGCACGGTGGAAGGTCGCGCCGTCCCATCTGGCTTCCAAGAGTTATAATTGTATCGGGTTAATTTGGACAAGTATGACATTGCTACCGGGGGTAACTATGGGCAGTTGGTCCTTGCAATCGAACAGCAGCCCGCGTCGTTTCCAAGTGGGCCAGCAAGTACAAGATGGTACCATTTACTATATTGGGAATCGCACTGCGTGTCCCATGCATGGCAACCAGCACACCAGCACACGCCAATAAATCGCTGGCCCATCCACAGATCGCAGGTATCATTGTGCAAGCTGCTATGTCATAGACGACATGTGGTCGATGCGCGGAGCCGCACACGCCGCGTTCGCACTCCTGGTCGGCTTGCCCGTCTGTTTCCCTGCACCCATCTTACCGCCATTGAGATTTCCTTGTGCGGCTCCCCTTCCTTTATGCGTTGCGTCTCCCTCTGTATGCTGATACCGTGGGCCCAGCGCCTGACCCTGACCGTTGGAGACACGCGCAGTCCCGCTGGCTGGGCGCGACCATTCCTGAAGTTCTTTGGCTGGCGCCCGCTGCTCACATGCAAGGACTGGGCTGACTAGACATTTACGGTGGGTCCGTCCCGTACTCGTGAATGTTACGCTATGGCATTACCAAGTAATGAGATCGGTAATACTTCAACCTCTCACTGTAATAAGGCAAAAGGTCCAACTACGCCCGTGCAGACGAGCATGTGTTGGCGCGCCTGTATGTGTTGGAGTTCCTGGCCGAGTTCCTAGCTCGAGCTCTATTCAAATGCATTTGTACTTAAGAGTTTTTGATTTTACATGCATGTAGGCGCAACGAGCTCCGTTCGTGTCCGCGGAAGAAGGCGGAAGCCGAGAGCCGAGAGCCGGAGTTGGTGCTGGCCAGCCACAACATCCTCGAAATTGGCCCCGATTTTCTTCAGATTAGGCTTGCGCGCTCACCTTTCCTCAACCGTAGCTACTGCCCATCGCTGCTCGGGTATCTACATACAGGCACTAGCAGCCTTCAAGCGGTGCAGTTGTTTCACGTTTCATTCAGCAGGAATGAGTCCACTAACGTGCGGGACCGCAACGTGGCCTGCCGGTATCCCGGAGAGGAAACGCCGCGGCTTGGTGTGCATGCCCTGTATTGCCTATACAAGCTTTTTAAACGTTGTAACGACGACCCGCGGTTAGTCGTTCGCTACCAACAAAGGCAGCACGTCCTTTGCCACGCCAACCGCTCGCCGACAGCCCGATGCCACCTGGGCACCGCGACTTCTTCACCCTGAATTCTAGTCACCGCCCGCTCCACTGCCGCCATCCCCAAAGCCACCGCCGTCCCAGCCGCCGTCGCCCCACCCGCCGCCGCCGTCACCCAGCGCGTTCCCAAGCATCATGCCCGCCGCCAGGCCCCCCATGCCGCCCAGCATCGCCCCCGCCCCGGGGCGCATTCCCCCAAGGGTCCCTGCTGCCCCCAGGCCAGGACGTGCGCCACCGAGGCCGTACACGCCTTGCGGGACCTGGTAGGCGCCTTGATGCGGCGGGGGGTAGCCCACTGGCTGCTGCCCTGGCGATGGCTGCCCCGGGCCGTACGGCGCACCTGCACAGGCCAGGACGCATGGTACGGTGCACACCGCTGTCATGACTTTTCATTATCAAGCGTTGACGCGCGAGTTGCCACCGGTTAGAGGACGACGAGTGTGGGAACCGGTAGTCAAACTTGGCAGGCAGGAGCAATCTGTCTCGCATACGCGTGCGGATCGCAATGGCGAGTTTGAAGTGGATGTGCGCGTGCTGGGCAGAGGCTGCGCCCGTTGGATTTGTACCCCGACGACGGGTGAGGCCGGGGCGTCACGACAGCTATGTGCTGTACGACGCCGTGATTGCCGTATGTGCGCACGCAGCATCGTTGGGCAGAGCGCCCCGACGCACCCGGCGTCTGGCTGTACCCTCCTGGAGGAGATGGGCCACTGATGAAATGCTGGGTACCTCCGGACCCTGCGGGCCCCTGCTGCGGCTGTGAGCCGCCGTATGGATAGCCATATGGGCCCGCGGGCGCCGGCGAGGCACCGCCTGCGTGGCCACGGCGCATGTCAGCCGCCTGGCCCCGTAGCGAGGTCGCTGCTGATTGATAGAGGCGCGTGTGGTGGGTGCGGCCGTACGCGCACAGGGGAACGCCACCGGGCCAAAGCCGCACAAGCCTGCGTGCACGATGAGCCAGCGGCAAACTCATCGCCCGCCCGCTCACCCGGCATCCCCCCTGCCATGGCTGCCAGCCAGCCGGGCGGCGGAGGCCCTTGCTGCTGCTGCTGCGGCCGCTGCGGGTAAGGCCCCTGCTGCTGCGGAGAGTACCAGCCGCCAGCGGGCGGCTCGTTCACACCTGCGACGTTAGGGGCGTCAAATGACTATTTGCTGGCCCTCTCGTGCCCAGTTGGTCGTTTTGCCAGCTGTGCGACCCAGGGGTCGGACCGGCCTCGGCAGCGGCTCGCGAGACGCGTGAGTCAAACTTACTGGGAAGGGAAAAGCACAAGCCCATGCCAAAGCACAGCTGAGAACTTATGTCGAATCTATTGGGCAAGCTATGTGTGAGCGCAGCTTGACGTCAGCAGGGAATAGACGGCTCTTGCGCTGCATTACAGGGTTCGTCAATTCGTATGCCCCACGTCTCCAATTCAACTCGTTCTGTCAGCATGAAAGTATCACCCAGCAAGCCGGCGGCCGAGGCTAGTGACGCGGAAGCCGTCCGAAGTCAGGCCACGACGTGTACCTGAGACCGATGCATAATCAATCAGCATTACAAATCCTTCCCCGCCCTCCCGTGCAGCCGACCCCTGAATACACCTCTCCCCCTCATGAATCTGCCCCCCACACCCTCCCCCCACAACCTCGTGACCCCGTCATCCTCTTCTCCATTACTCCTCCCCATACATCCTCCTCCGCCATATCCTTGCCCCTCGCTCGCACGCCGTCGTTGTCACGACAACTCCACCCTTGCCATGGCCTGGCACGACAGCTTCACTTTTTGTGGTCCGGCACCGGGCCTGCGGGCAAAGGCGCGCCAGGAAAACGAGGTTGTCAGGGCTCATGGACCAAGGCTGGGCCTGGCGGGGGCTGCTGCTGGCCGCTGCTTGACCCAACAGTCGACACAGGGACATGAGACGAGTCTTGTACATGAAAACCGCACCCATGCGCACGGATGCTCCACAAGCGGCCGCAAGGATGCATATGGTGCCGCTACAGACATCCACAACCGCGGTCACGTCGGTCTGTTAACAAAAAAAGGAGAGAAACCTGCACAGAAAGAGCTGCGTCCGGGTTTATGGTGGCGCACCTGGGTACGACTTGATGGCCGTCTCCGGGAAGGGCGTCGACGGGAAGGGCGTCGGAACGGGCGGGTAGAAGCCGTGCGGGGCGACAGGGTGTCCTGCGGGGAGGGAGGGAGGGACGGCACGGCACAGCAGCACCTACCGCGTCAAGCGACATTTGCGCAGGGCAGCACGAAAGCGCTGTATGTGCCTCGCACCCCAACAGGCCACCATGCAACCGGCGGCACTGAGAAACGCGGTGCAGCCCGCGCAGTGGATCACGCTGTGGCGTAATATGTGAGCTGAGCCGCTACTAGTTAAAAGAAAAGAGGTTCTCGAGTTAGTAAACCCACGCGGCTGGTTTAAGTTTGGCAGTGCTGGCCACCCGCCGAACTCTGCCCCGGTCACCCGGCTTACCCGCCACGGGGATGCCCATGGCCGGCGGTGGGGGCATGAAGGGCGGGGGCTTGGCCACTGAGATGGGCTCGGCCTCGGGGATGGGGTCGCTGCTGCTGCTCAGCGGCCGCTCGTCGCCGCCGTCCCAGCTGTCGCCGTCGCCCCCACTGCCCCGGCCTCCGCGGCCCCTGCCGCCGCCGCGGCCGTGGTGGCCGCCGCGCGCCGTTCTCAGGTGGCGGTATCCTGGCGGGTGAACCGCCGGCTTGCCTGCGACGTGGAGTTCGAAAGCAATTTCATGGCTGTCAGAAGGTCATACAAACATGGTGGAAGCATCTCGAGGGCTTGCATGGCGCCTATGTCCGAAGCGGCTTAACCGACCGACCCGGGGGGCATACAAAGTGCGCGAAGCCGCCAGGGGCCGACTCACGATTTTTAGAGCCGCAACAGCCCATCCTGAAGTCTCGAAGACGAGAAAGCTTAGTGAAC
>LSYV01000002.1:2495578-2527026 GCA_001584585.1 Gonium pectorale
TCGCACGGCGCAGCTTCCGTCGTCCCCGCGCTCGGTCCCATGCTCGCCGCCTTCCCACACAGCCACCGAGGGAGGGGCCTGCCGACGGCTTCCCTCCTCATCTCTCTCCCCTTACCGCCCGTGCGTCGCTCCGCCGCCCGAGCTCGAGGTTCAAAACGCCACAAATACCAAAGGAACCGCGCCAATGCAGCGCACCGTCAAGCGGCGGCACGGCGGGATGCAGAGCAGAGCACGACCCGCATCCCCCATGGCCCCTCACTTGTCTTCTCCGTCCTCCGCCCCCCCTCCACCTCATCACCCTCGCCCTCCGCGCAACGCGCCAGCCCCTCAAAACGGCGCACGCGCCAGGCAAGCGCACAGGACCACACCACGCCACGCCAAGCCGGGTCTCATCGCACTCGGAGGTCCAGGACTTCGGCTGTGTATTGCGTGGCCACGGCAATGTGGGCCGACGGCAGCGGCGCGGCCGCCTGTATGTGCTCCAGGGCGCCCCGGAGCGTCACTAGCCGCCGAGTGCCCTCCACCGCGCGAGCTAACGCCGCCTCAATGGCCTCAAGCGCCGGCATCGGCCCCCTGGCCATGAGCAGGCGCGTGAGGTGCGAGTCGATGGTCATGCGAGTCCATTCCAGCACCTGGGGTTGCGCGGGCGAGGGGAAGTGGGGGTGAGGGAGGGGAGACGGGCATGGCGGGAAGCAGAGCAGGAGGCCAAGGGTTTTGTGGGCACCCGAAACGCGGCGAAGGGCGTGGGCCCGGGTTTTGCAGATACTTTTGTATGCCCCAAGAGTCAGGGCTGCTGCCATACGTTTACCGTGCCATCTGCCATGCCCCTCATGCGATGCCACTTCATGCGGCGATTGAAGGTCCATGGCCCTTTTACGGCAGGAGCGAATGGATAAGACACGGTGTGTGTGTCGGGTGAGTGCCAGCACGCGGAGCCGAACGTGAGGAGGTCTGGAAGCTCTCGGGCGCCTCAGAGGTGTACAGATGTCGTCCCGGCAGGCCCCAAACGAGGCCGCATCTGACAAACTGTGAAAGAAAGCATTGGGCATCACCGGCAACCGTCGAGCTTCTTGCGGCCTGCAGCGCGAACTCCGACCGCAGTGGCCCAGTCATCGTGCGGCGCGCAGCGGCGGCCATGCCATGTGTTGAAATGGAACGACGCGTACGACGAGCGTAAGCGCCATGCCATGTGTTGAAATGGAACGACGCAGTACGACGAGCGTAAGCGCCATGCCATGTGTTGAAATGGAACGACGCATACGACGAGCGTAAGCGCCATGCCATGTGTTGAAATGGAACGACGCATACGACGAGCGTAAGCGCCATGCCATGTGTTGAAATGGAACGACGCATACGACGAGCGTAAGCGCCATGCCATGTGTTGAAATGGAACGACGCGTACGACGAGCGTAAGCGCCATGCCATGCCATGGGTACGCGGAACGCCGGGTGGGGCCCTCAGGGAAGCTCCCAGGCCGGTGGTGCAGACAGCGAAGGGTTACGACCACAACGCCCCCTCGATACGCCTCGCATGGGGGTTCCTCCTCGACATCTGGCGGGCCGCATCTGTCAAGGTTCCCTGTCAGATAAGTTAGACGATTTAGGCTGTCTCCACAGCTCCCTTCGCTGCTTCCCCGCACCCCCTCTAGAAACTCTACGCTGGCTACCCAGGCCATCCCTGAGGGGCAGCTCCGCACTGCGGCATCGCTTCCCCGCTTCCCCGGTCCCGCCAACCCAAGACCGAGCCCTCGCTCCTCGCCCCGCCCCCCAAAACACGCCCCGCGCACGTGCCGCCGGCGCACCTGGTGGTAGTACGGGAATAGCAGCTCTTGCGGCAGCACCACGCCCGCCACCAGCTCCCCCAGCGCCCCGCCCGTGTACTTGTCCAGCCACTTGGCCAGGTAGCCAAGCAGCGCGTCCGCCGCGGGCCCGCCCAGCCGCCGCAGCGCCACCTGCACCGCGGGCGAGTCGGTGGGGATGGCCAGCAGCGGATGCAGCAGCGCCTCGCGGAAGCTGAAGCCGTCCACCGCCGCTGCGGCGCACTGCGCCAGCGCCAGCGCGCCGCCGGCGGGGTCGCCGCCGGCGGCCGAGGCGGCCTCCGCCTCCGCCACGCGCGCCTCCGCGGACGCGCGCAACGATGCGTAGTGCTGCCGCCGCGCCGCGAGGTTGGACTGCGTGGTGGGCGCGAGGAGCAGCTGGAGGGCCGTCACGAGCGGCCCGGGATCCACCTCGTCCAGGCAAACGGCCAGCCGCGGCAGCATGTCGTACTGCTGGGCCGCCGCCGCCGCCACCAGCACGTCGCTGCAGCCGTATAAGCCGCCCTGCGGCACGTACGATAGGAGCGTGCCGAGCTGCTGCCACTGCGCCGCCGCCGCCAGGCCGCGCGCCGTCAGGCTGAGTAGCTGCGGCGGCACACCCATGGCGTGCTGGCGGCGGCCCGCAATGTACGACACGGCGGTCTCCAGAAGCGCCGCCGGCGGGGCCGCCGGCGGCTGTACGGCGGAGAGCTGGTCGACGAGCGAGTTGCAGATGTCCTCCTGACGGCTGATGGCGGCGGCCGGGACGGACTGCAGCACGGCGTCCGTCATGTCGTCGCCGGCGGCAGCGGCAGCACCGCCGCCGCCGTCACCTGACAGCAAGCTCGCGTCAAACGACACCGGCGGGGGCAGCGCCACGAGCGCCGCCGCCACGTTGCGCCCGCCCACCGCCGCCGCCACCGGCTTCCGCTTGACCTTGCTCGCCGCGCCGGTCCCAGACCCCGCCGTCGCGGCGGCTGAGACAGACAGCCGCGCCACCAGCGACAGGAGGCTGACGGGCTGCGTCCGCACGGTGAGCACGTGCACGGCGCCGCCCAGCCGCAGAACCGTGGCCTCGGGGCCCGCCGCCACCACGGCGCACTGCGCCGGCTCCAGGCTCAGCAGCGGAGCGTCCAGCTCCACCGCGCCCGACGCCAGCGGACAGCCAAACTGCGCGTCGTGCAGGCTGTAGCAGACCTGCGACGCCGCGGCCGCGGATTCCAAATCGAGCACGATGAATTGCCCTTCGTCGACGGCGGCGCACAGCACGCGGGGCCGGGTGGCGGCGGCGGCACCGCCGTCGGCGGTGCCCGCGGTCTTGCGCTTCCGCGCCGAGGCGCCGGTGGCGGGCGTGGAGGAGGAGGGCGCGGAGGAAGAGGGGCCGTTGGCGCTGACGGCCTCGGCGAGGGGGAAGGTGGCGGGGCGCAGCGGCGTGGCGGCACCGCCCTGCAGGCCATGGACCGCCGTCGCGTGGCCGCTTGACCACTGCAACAGCGCGAACGCCGAGCTAAGGGAAAGGCCCGACAGCACGGCGCCGGCGGCGCCAGCGGCGCCCCCCGGGCACGGCACCGACAGGCTCTTGACCGTGGCCAGGCCCGCCCCATCGACCGAAGGGGCCGCCCGCAGCACGCGCAGCGTCACGGGGGTGCCCGGTGAGGTCTGTGTGGCGACCACGAGGCTATCGCCTGCGCTGGCCGCAAGGACATGCCGGGGCGCCGCCTGGAGCCCGGAGGGCAGCACAGAGAGCGGGCCCGCCGACTCGGGGTTTAGTTCCGTCACCGCCACGCGCCCGTCATTCAGGACCACCGCCAGGGCCGCGTGGTCGGGGGCGTCGGCGGCGGCATGTCGGCGCAGCGCATGGCAGCTGTGCGCGGGACCCGGTAGTGCTACCCGCGAGGTGGCGTCCGACACTGCTCGCGTGCTGCTGATCCCGCTCTGGCAGAGCGTGTAGCTGTTTGAAGCTCGGTCGTGTATGACGCACGCTACGAGCGTCCCATTAGTGCTGGACTGCACGCCCGGCGCCTGGAACTGTACCGTTGCCCGGCTGGAGAGCGGAATGCTGTGTATTTGCTTCTGCAGTAATGAGGGCGGCAAGGGAACGCGTGGGAGAGTCAGCCGCCAGCCGCCGATGCCGAGCATAAACGACAATGCTCCCTCCGCTGCAAACTTGTTAGGCAGTTGCGCAATATGCATTCAGACTATCGCAATGCACGCAGGCTGCTAAGGCGGTGCTAGCCAGTGGCTGCTCCCCGCCATCCACACCTTCTCAAGGTCATAGACTTTAATACCGTCTCCTTGCAATGTCGCTGCCACTGAGCCAGATGCATGATCATATGTTACTCCGACAAGCTGACTGGCATTGTGCCGAAACACTTGTTGGGCTGCAGCCATGGCCCTTAATGTTACAATTGCTGAGATAGCATAGCTAATTAAATTGCAATTGTCGACCCGCCGCTCAACAAGAGACCTGCCGTACAATGCCGTGCCCGTGTCAAACCCAACATGGCCCCACGTTCAAGACCCGAGCCGGCATACAGATGACTCTATCTGTACAACACAACAAGGAGAGCAAAGCGTTTTAGCCATACATGAGGCCAAACCGACTGGCGCCTACCCTCGCCGCCACGTCAGCAGAGCACCCAGCGCCGGATTACAACTGGCGATTCCAAACATGTTATTGCCATCGGAGCTGCGTACATGCCATGTTGCCATCCTTGGATCTCAGTGCCCAGTTGTACGCAACTCGACCTGTTGGGCCCATGCATGGTGGCAGCGTGGACGGTCAGCTTTGATGGGATTGAAAGGCCAGGCTGGCAGGGAGAATTCGCATGCCCATGTGCTAAAGGCAGAACACAAGTGACATGTCCGGCACTGCCAGTTGGCAGCACCGTGCGGCACCAGACACCAAGCCAAGCAGCTTGCCCGCAGATTGCACTACAAAGCCCGTGGAATATCTGGCGGCACTGAATGCACCGTTGTGGCGCTGGAGACCCACGGCAACGGAGCTTCATCACACTCGAAACCCACATCGACTTCTTGCAGGGACCCAACGCAGCAGCCTACCATCTCCTCCAATTCTCCATACAAAGCCACCATGGGATGGTCTCCATCTCGCCCCACCCCGTACAGTACTCTCCCTTTTCCTAACCTTCCATTTTCCACCTTGCCTTGGGCAGCACCGCGCCCCTCGTTGAGCCCCCGTCCGCTCCTCCAAATCCTACCTGGCGCTGCCTCCGTAACGCACACTGCCGGACCGCGGCCGGCCGTCGCCCGCCGCGGCCCGCGGGTCGGTCCCCGCTCACGACCTGCCCCGCCGATCCTCCGGCTGGTCGTCGCCCCGCGACCGCGCCTGGTGGCCTAGGTGCAGCTTCTCGCTGACGGCGTTCCACACCCGATTAGCCAGCTCGGCAGCAACCTCGCTGGTGTGGCGCAGGGACTCGGGCACCGAGTCGGTGTAATGCTCCGGGTGCTCCCCGACGGAGACGCCGGAGCGGTCGCCGGCGGGGCCGCCGGCGCTGCGCGCGGACGACTGCGGGACGTGGAAGTCCTCGCCGTCGCGGGCGGCGGCCATGGCGTTGGCGAGGTCGACCTCTGTCTGGCGGAGCTCCTCCGGGACGGAGGTGACGGGGGAGGCGCCCGGGCGCGACATGGGTTGTTGCTAGCAGCGGGTGAGCTGTTGTAGGCTTGAGACTTGAGCTTCTGTAAAGTTTGAATTGCGGGTCTTGCGCGAGGCCGGGACACAGTGGGGGTGTGGCAGCGCCGGGGGGGCCAACCCCCGCGCCAAAGCTGAACCGACTGCAGTACATTTGCGTCGTCATCGCGGTCAAACAGCGCGACCGCAAGGTCTCCATCTCACCTAAGAGTTTAGGTCGACAGGCAACTGCATTGGGGCGCTAGCAATGCTACATATCCTCGCCCGGAATCGGCCCACAGCCTTAACCGCTGCTGAGCCCTTCGAGCGTTGAGGCGCCTAATTGCATCCCAGCAGCGTTGTTAGAACTCCTCTCTCCGGGCGCGATGCAAGGCCCCGCCGATCCTAGCTACCGCCTGTCCAAGAACGCAGAGACCGGCCTCGTTGGGTTGCCTCCGGACGTGTGCGCCCTCATTTGCAGTTTCCTGGATGGCAACGCCAAGAGGCGCCTGCGCCTGGCCTGTCGGGCGGTGCGGCGCGCGGTCGACCACTCGGTGCGGCGCCTAACGGTCACCGCGGACGCAGCGACCCGTGGGCCGGCCGACCCGCTTCCACCGTGCTTGCCTTCTTTCCCATTCCTGACGCACATAAAGGTAAACGCTATCACTTTTCAGAACAGCTACTAAGTTTCTGGCTGCTTGTACAGCCCTGTCCGAGATCCCCTCGCGGCTCGCTATGCTTGCTGGGCTGGCTTGTATCGGCGTTGCGCTCTTGCGAAAAAGGTCAGATCAATCCCACTTGGCCTGCACGTTACCTACTCGCAGCTGGTGCCGTGGCGCGAGGACTTGAGCGCCGAGGACCTGGCCCCGCTGCTGCAGCAGCTCCCACGCCTGCGCTGCCTCCGGGAGGTCCGGCTCGCCGCCCCCGCCCCTCCCGCGTCGCGCTTACGCCCCCCGCCCGGCGCCGCCCGCACAGCCACTGGCGCCTCGGCCTCCGCTGCAGCATCAGTAGCAGCGGCAGTCGCCGCCGCGGCTGCAGCAGCAGCCGCACATCGCCATCATGCTCCGGCGGCGGCGGGAGCCCGCATACCATGGCGGCTGCCCGCAGCTCGGGTGGCTGGACAGCAGGACACGGAATCGGGGGCCGCCCTTAACCCCAGTTCCTCATACTCGTCACAGAGCTCCCACGCATCCCCGTCCTCCGCCTCATCACCTTTTTCCACGGATTTCCCGGCTGCTGGCTCCAGTAACGGGCTCCGCGCGCAGCCACAGGCCGCAGACATCGCCACCTTTGGTCAATATACATGTGGAGAGTCGGAAGCGGGGCCTAATTCACGGGCCACGCTCACCAGCAGACCGGGCGGCTGGGCTGGCATCGCCCCACGTGGCGGGGGTGGCGACGGCGGCTCGGCGCGCTCGCAGCTGGTGGCTGCTCTGGTCACAACCGCCCGAGCCGGTGCAGCGTTGGACGCGGCGGTCGCAGCCGCCACTGCCGCCAGTGCAGGGGGACTTTCCGGCACGAGAGATCGCGAAGCGCTGCCCAGCAGGGGCGCGGCGGCGGCGCCGGCGGCTGTGGCGCCGGCGCCGGCGCGGGGGCAGCCGCTGCTGCAGCGATTGACTTCAGCCCCGGAGCGCTTCTTCATGCGCCTAGGGGCAGCCGCAGAGGACCTGGCGCTGCGTCTGGCCGCGGGGCCAACGCCCCGCCTGCACCTCCTGCTGCCAACGACGGCGGTGACGGCTGTGGCGGCGCAGCAGCAGCCATCGCCGCACGCGCTGCCGCACCGCAGCCTGCTGCTGCGTCCGAACGCGGCGCGCGATGCGGCGGCGGTTTCAGCTGAGGCCGCAGCAGCCGCTGCCCCTCATGGTTGCTGCTGCCTGGGCGCGGACGCACTGGCAGCGCTGCTGCAGGCGCTGCAGGACGTTTGGGTGCCGCTGTGGGAGGAGGGCCCGCCGGCGCCGGCGGTGGTGGCGGCAGAGGCAGCGGCGGCCAAGGAGGCCGGGCTTTTTCTGAGCCCGGCAACGGCGCCCGGAGGCGGCGCGAGGCCGCTGTGCCATGATTGCCGCTGCCTGGGACGGGCAGGGTCCGGGCCCTGGGCTGGGGCCGCTTCGTATGCTATGGGGCTGAGCTGTGGCGGCAGCGGCCTCTCTAACGGTGCAGCCCTCGTGCAGCAACCCCAAGGTGGCGACCCTGACAGCGGGCGGCGCGGCGCCTTAGCGGGTGGGCGCCTACCGGAGGCGGTGCTTGTCGCCGTTGCCGCCGCCGCTCGATCCGCCTACGGTAGCAGGGGCCACGACGCCGTGCAGCCGGCAGAACGCCACCAGTTCGCCTTGGCCTCTGGCGGAAGCGGCGACGACCCCGGGCCTTTGGAACGACACCACCCCTCCTCCGACGCGGGGGCTCCCTCACAACGCACAGCGAATGGCGACGACGGCTCCAGCAGCGGCCAGCCAAGCGATGGTGCGGGTCTATACCCCCCGGGCGGCGCCAGGGAGTGCGGCTTGGACCTGGAGTGGGCGGACAAGTGGTCGTGGCCCCCGGGGAGGGAGATTAGCGATGGCGGCAGCAGCCCGCGGTGCGTCGCCGAGGGTGCTGCGTCCTCCTGCGCGAGCCTGCTGTCACCGCGCGGCAGCGGCAGCGGCAGCGGCAGCGGCAGCGGCGGCATGGGCTCCAGCTCGTCCTGCGCCGGCGCCGGCTTCCCGCCCGACCCGCGGAGCCCCATGAGCAGCGGTACGGGTATCTCACCCCTGGCGGGCGCCGCCGCTGGTCGCGACCCGCTGCTGCGAGTGTACTGGAGCGCCCCACCCCGCCGCGGCGGCTTGCATCGCGGCCCCACACCTGCTGGCCAAACGGCAGCGGCCTGCTCGCCCGCAGACCCCGCAGCGGCGGCGCCGTGCAGGACACAGACCGACTGCCTACAGAGCTCGGAGCACCCAGGCTTGGCAACACGCCCGCCCTCGAGCCTTTCCCCAAAGGCCATAGCAGCACCCACGACCAGGGCCGTCATATCCTTGCAGGACGCCGCTGCCGCCGCCACCTGCGCCGCCTGCGGTCGCGGCCTGAGCCCCGCCGCCGACCCTCCCCCGCCCCCGCTTGACTTGGTGATCGAGAGCGCCAGCCTGTTGCCCGCAGGCTGGATGCACTGCGAAGCTGTCCGGCCGCTGCTTCCCCTTATCTTCCCGCCGCAGCAACACCACCGACCCGCGGGTCATCAGCCTACACGGGCCGGCACCACCCTGGCGGCGGCGGCGGCGCCTGCGCCGCCGCCCTTCGGGCGTAATCGGGCGCATCATCACGAGCCACAGGCAGGCATCGCTCCATTTGGCGGTGCTCCCGAGCCGTTTCATGCCTCGAGTCCCGTGGAATTGACCTTATCCGTTATGGCGGCCACCGTGGGATCGGTGGCAGCGGCGCCACCGCCGCCGCTGATGTTGCCTGCCGCGCTGACAGCAGGCGGCGTCGCTGGGCGGCAGCGCCTCGGGCTCGGGCATGTAGCTGGTCACTCCTCAGGGGACCTGTGCGGTACGAGAGGGAGAACAGGCGGCGGCCAGCCTCGCGCAGCGGAGACCTCGGCCCCAATGGTGGACACAGGGGTGGAGGGCACGCGCCAGTCCGCACCCCTGCTGTTGGCGTCGTCCCCGTTCAGCAGCGCTGCGGCGCAGAGCGGCCGCCTAGCTGGCGCCGCCGCCGCTGCGGCGCAGAGCGACCGCCTCAGGCCAGCGGCCGGTACCGTGGCGACGGCGGCGCCGCTGTCACTCCCTCCCACGACCCGCCGCCGCCGCGGCGCGCTGAAGCTGTCCCTCAAGGGCCCCGGCGCCAGCGGCTGGCGCGTCGCGGCGCGGCAGGACCTGCATGCGCTGGCGGCCCTGGCGCCACCGCTCCGGCGGTCGGGCTGGCACCTGCGGCAGCTCGAGCTCCAGCTGGATGTGGCCGCATTCGTGGAGCCTGCTGGCGGAGGAGGAGGAAACCGGGGGGAGGGAGCACTAGCAGCAGCGGGCCCCGCGTCGCCTGCTCCCGCGCCGGCGGCTGGTACTGGCGGCGGCTGCACTGCTGGGTGCCGACCCGTGTGTTGCGCAAACAAGATCGGCCTGATGGAGCTGGCTACTGCGCTGGCTGGTGAGGGACATTGCTCAAAGGGCTTTGGCGGCAGCGTTTGTATGGTCGCGGGCCTCGTGGCCTTGCACGAGAAGGAAGGCGCTGGCAAGCAGCCGATACCCAAAGCACGCAGGCAGTCCATTTCAGGTCCCGAAACAGGGCTGTAGCTCTGAAGCTTGTCAACTTGTCACTGTAGCGAGCTCCGTCGCCCGTCTTCGGCGCCCTACAGGAAACGCGGGGAAGGTCGCCTTCCCTTCTCTGGTATACTTTCTTGTCAACTCACGCCTGACGCATGATGCCCGCTGACCCGCCTACTCATTCTGCGCAGCTCTGGGGCCCCACCTTGAGCGGCTGGAGCTGTACGGCAGCGCCGCGCCCTCTGCTGCCGCCTCGCCGCGCGGCTTCCCCTCCAGGCCGGCCCTGCCGCTTGACCTGCCGCCGGACTTCTGGAGCGGCCTGGCGGACATGGGCGGCCTGCCAGAGCTGTCGTACCTGATGCTAGCGGTGAGGTGCATGGCTAGATTGCCGTACACGGGTGGTACCCTGCCCTTCCCCGCCCTTGCACCCTTGCAAGTTCCTTGCCCCTCATTTTCACACTCATGCATAACACACAATCCCCGTACGCGTGCTCGCATGCAGCACCGGCCCTCGACCTCTTCCCTTCCCTATAACACACGCTCCCCCGCCTCTGTCCACTTTTGCGCAGGCCAACCTCCACATGTCCCCCTCCGCCTGCGCCAAGCTGCCCGGCGCCGCCCCGCGGCTGTCCCACCTGGGCCTCTGGCTGCACATGTACACCACCGACGCCCATCTGGAAGCGCTCTTCCGCTGCTGCGGCGCAGCCCCCTCCTCACCCGACACACATTCCTCCCTGCCTTCCTCAAGGCCTGCGCACGGCGGAGGGGCTGCTGTGCCGCACGCCGTGCCGCAGCAGGGAGCCAGTGCTGCGGGCCTCGTGGGTGCCCGCACGGTGGCGGTTGATGGGCCAGGACGACCTGGGCTGCCCGGCCTCCGCGGCCTGGCGGTGTCGTTCCTGGACCTGACGCTGCCGGCGCTGTTCGCCTGCGCCTGCCCGGCGGGGCTGACGTCCCTGACGGTGTTCAGGTTCAAGCAGGGCTGCAGGTATGGGCTGGGCGACGAGGCGGGGAGCGCAGGGGCGAGCGCAGCGGGTACTCATGGAATAGGGAGCTGCCCTAAGCTTCCTCTGCACCATCTGCGTCACCTTGAGCATACCCATGCCCTCTGCGATATATAGCATCACGACGCACGCGGCTTTGCCCGCCTTGTGGCTTACTTGTTGCGCGCGCCGTACCCACCACATCGCACCACACCGCTTCCCGAAGGCGTCAACCCTCCGCCCCCTCCGCAGGCCGCTGCGAACCAGCTTCCCCGGCCTGGCGGAAGTGACCGTCCGCGACTGGCCAGCGGGCACCGAGCTGGCCCCGCTGCAGGGGCTGCCGGGTCTGTGCCGCCTGACGCTGGTGCCTCACAGCCAATACAGCGCCGCCGAGGGGCCCGCCGTGGCCGCCAACCTGCACCACTTGGCGCAGATGAGCACCGTGCAGGCGAGTGCGGGCGCGCGACGGGGTCGCGCCGCAACCCCCTCCCCGGACGCCCGGAGGCATGCAACCAAATGCTTTTCTCTAGTCAGGGCGTGTGGGAGTTTCAAGACCTCTCTGCCCCGTCGGCATGCCCTCCCACCCCAGGACCTGCACCTGCTCCACTTCCGCACGCTGGCGGGCACACATCGCACCATGTGCCAGGCGGTGCGGCTGCTGCCCCGCCTCACGCGCCTCACCATCACCTGTGCGCCAGGTTACCTGCTGCCCAGCAGGCGGAGGGGAGACCGCGCGCCCCGCGTGTTCGACGGTCTACGCAGCTTGGAGGTGAGACGCGACGGCCGAGCGGGGTGCAGAAAGAGAGGCGCGCACACACATACGCCTCTCAGAATATGCCTTGTCGCTGGTGTCTCGGGCTAACGGGCCATGTGGTCCCATAGTTTTGTTTGGACTGCTATGAAACGTGTGGTCAGCACCAAGGGGCTGGTCCCGTGCGGCAAGGACTTATGTGTGCAGCAGCTGCTCGGACAAACAGAGGAGCAGCACTGCGGCGGTCTTGCAGGGCAGCTGCAGTTGCTTGAGGCTGCAGGCTGTCCCTTGGGCTGAGCAAGGGAGAACAGCGGTCCCCCACACCCCTCGCCTCGCAGCGTTGAGGTAGTCTCGCGTTGGGGCGGGTGGCGCCCCAGGCCAGCATAGGCCCGGAGATGTACCCCCCCCCCCACACACACATGACATCATCACTTTCGCGCTTACGCTCGTCGTATGCGCTGTTCCTTTTCAACACACACACATGCGGCTGCTCATGTGCAATGCGACCTCGGTCGGTGTGGCCGTCGCCACCAGTGAAGCGTGCCAGGGCCCCAGAGGTTGTGGCTGTCCGGCAGTCACTGCTGACAGCGCCGAGCCGCCGGACACCACAACCACCGCCGCGCGCGTGTACGAGCGCGTTGAATACGTCCGGCTGAGGTCCGGCTGAGGTCCGGCTGAGGTCCGGCTCCGAACTACCGGTATATCGGTCTGAGGTAGGAGCGCGCATGCCCAACGAAGCATAGCTGCTCGCGCCTGGGTGAGCCCACGCCGGGAGGGCGCCTGACGCATCAGGCACCGTGCACGCAGGCAGCCCGTCCCCCGCGGACGGGCCCGACGCAGGTGCTCCTTGTCCTCTCGACCCTTTCCTCCACCCAAGGGGAGCACCATGACCTTCGATCCCCTCACCGTGATGGGAGGCTGCTGGTTTCCAGCCCGTCCTCCTCATACTCTGATGTTTCCCAAATCCCCTCCGCGCCGTGCCCCGCTGGCCAGGTACTTACGGTGGACTCGGCGTACAGCAGCTGGGACGTGCTGGCATCGCTGCGCCTGGCCGCGCCCTCCCTGGTGCGCCTCCGCTCCCTCACGCTGCGCCACGCCACCCGTGTCACGCCCGAGGCGCTGCGCTGCCTGTTGCTGGAGCCGCCAGCGCCCAAGCCGTCGTTCTTCTCGTTCTCCTCCTGCTCCTTCGCCTCCTCGTCTGCCTGCGCTCCCGGCGCCGCTGGCAGTGGGGGCCTGTCGGCGGCGCTGCAGTCGCTGGTCCTGGACCGCTGCCGCGGGCCCGGACTGGATCACAGGGTCTCGGCCCTGCCGGCAAGGCTGGGCCGCCCAAGCCTGCGGCTGGAGTGGGTGCCCGAGTGCGCGGCGGAGGGCGCGGGGGTGGATGCGGGGCCGTTGCCAGAGGGCGGGCGGCGCGGTGGCGCGGTGAGGGGGTCCGGGTGCGTGGGGCGGTGGCTTGCAACGCGCAATGGGCGGGCGGAGGTGGAGAGCCGTGCAGACCACGGAGGTGGGCGAGGGAGCTCCAGCAGCGGCTGGCATCCTTGCTATCTACCTGGCGGGGATGCTTAGGAGCTCACGCACGACGCTTCCAAAAGGGCCCCCAGGCTGGAGGGCCGGGCAAACAGCGAGCAAGGCTGCATTGGGATGGACGAGGGGCGCATCGGGGATGTTTGCGGAGCGTTCCCGGTGAGGGGGGAATGGCCGGTGTGCTGCCTGGCGTCGCGCTCCGTGTGTTAGGGGCACGGGGGGTTAGGGGCACGGGGAGCGGCTGCGCCGCGCCCTATGCAGCAGTGTCGGAGCGCAGTGGGAAGACCCTGCAAGCGGTGACTGTGGGCCCGAGCCCTTGTGTAGCGGTGAGGCTGGCGCCGTGGCGGCGCCCCTCAATCGGCGGCCGCGTCCGTTGGATGTGCCGTTGCCGTTGCCGTTGCCCCCGGTTGGCGGAGTCACAAGTGCAGGTGATCGTGGTGGTGTTGGCGGTGTTGGTGTTCGTGCAGTGCTCGTGAGCTGTGCGGACCGGCCCCGGCGAGGCGGCCGCAATAGCAGTCGCTGCGGCGGCTGTCGCCTGCGAGCGCCTGGGGCGAGTACTTGAGCGCGACCGCCCGCATCGCTGAGATGCTGCCCTTGCGTCAAGGGCAGGGGTCGGCAAGGAGGAGTAGAGCGTGTGAGGTGGCGGTGCTGGGATGACCCGAGCAAGAGCCGGCTGGGTGCACTTGGCGTTTACCTGCTTCCGGCGTTGCGCCCTTGACCAGATTACAGATTACAGATTACAGGCTCCCCAGAGGGGCTGCAGGCCACACGAGCCGATTGGCTCCCGACCCGCCATAGCAGAGGGCCGCTTTAGAAGAAAGACGCGGAAGCGAGGTACCGTGGAAGGGCCAGGTTATGTTATGTTATGTTATGTTACATCCGCCTAAAGGTGGTGGGGACTGGGGAGTGCATGGGCCAGGTGAGGAGTGCAGGGCGTGTAGCTGGTGCTGGGGATGTACGCATCTCTCCGTGTGTATAGTTTTTATCTGCGCCGCCTTGGCGTCCATGAGGGCTGTAACACGGCCAGAAAGGATGCGCTAATAGGCTGTTGGTTGCTGTGCCAGGTCCACGATGCCGGACGATGCCAGCCGTGCCGGGCGTGTGCCCGACGTGCCACGTGTGTTTTGCACGTACGGTACGAAAGACACGCGTTTCAACAACGCTCCCGCGAGATCTAGAGTTACTTGTATCTATGCAACCGTACAATACTATTTCAGTGGGATTGGGTCAGATCTTGGGCCTTGTGCTCGCGTGGCCTGTGCTCGGCGCGGAGCCTCTTGGGAGGAAGGGCACCACCATGTAACAACCAACCGACCGACCGACCGACCAACTAACAAAGTAACCGGCACCGCTGGAGAATGGAGGGGTTCGAATTGTCACAGGAAGTGCTGACGAGCAGGCGCACTTCTGCTACACGGCCGACGGCCTCCAAGTAACCCGAAGTTTGTTACACACCTGATCTGGGGCACGTCGGCTCCCTGGCTACTGAGCCGGCTGCTGCACGCAGCCCCATTTCAACAGGCGGTGTGTGCACCTCAAGTGGAGTTGCGCTCAGCCCCATTTCGAAGCTGACCGCGGGAAAGACCCCGCACCCGGTGCGCTGCGCCACAGCCCCCGGTGCCCGTAAACCTAGTCCGCACCCGCACCCGCCGCCAGCGCCTCCCGCGCCTTCACCAGCTCGTACAGCGTCGCGTTCACGGGAGTCGCAACCCCCCGCACGCCCGCCTCCCGCACCAGCCAGCCGCTGAGGTAGTCCGCCTCGGTCGGCCGCCCCGCCGCCACGTCCTGCAGCATGCTGGAGCGGTTGCGGCCCGTCGCCACCGCTACCGCCAGCACGCGCTCGTAAAGCGCCGCCGCAGCCGCCACAGACGCGGCACGCTGGGGTTCGGGGCCCTGACCGTCGGCGGCCCCACCGCGCTCTTCGGCGCCCGCAGCTGCCGATCCAACGCCGCGAAACGCTGGTGGGCCCCCTGGCCCCTCTGGCGCATGAGGACCCGCACCATGACATGCCTCCCTTGACCGCTCCTCGACCGCAATTCCATCGCCAGCCCCTTGCGCCCCCGCGCCCTTCCCGTCCTGCCGCATATCTTGCCCCGCCTCTCCTGCGGCCGGCACTGGCGCTGGTGCCGGAGCTGGCGCCGCTGCCTCAAACGCGTCCGGGCCAAACACCGCCACCAGCTCCACGCACACCCGCCGCATCAGCCGCCGGCTGTGCTCCTGCTCCGCCAGCGCCCCGTTGCGGCAGCCCAGCAGCGCCGTCAGCGGGTTGATCGCGCAGTTGACCGCCAGCTTGGCGCGCAGCTCCCGCAGCAGGCCGCCCGGGGGCAGGTCCGGCCGCAGACAGAGGCCGGGCAGCGAGGCGGCGAGGCGGGACAGGAAGCGCGCGTCGTCATCCGCCCCTCGTGCGCCTCCGTCGGCTTGGTCGCTTGCCGGGTGGCCATGCCCCCGGCCATCGTGTTCCCCAGGGAGCGCAGCGCCGGCTGAACCGCCGTCGGGCACTGAGACCGGCTTGACGCGTGCGGGGGAGGCGTCGTCATGCAGCGACGCCAGCGGCCCGACTGCGACGCTGCCCAGGCCCGCGTGCACAACGCTGTAGGCGGGCGCCACGCCGCCTGCGCCGGCGGAAGGGGAACCCAAGGTGGCGCGCGACGGCGCGGCGGGCTTGGCGCCCTCCTGCGCCTGAGGGAAGCCGCGGTAGCAGCCGTGCGTTACACTGCCAACGTACAGCCGTACCCTCGGGCCGCCGCCCCTGCCTCTGCCCTCATCGCCCCTGCTGTCGACGGCGCCGTCAACACCAGCAGCGCCGGCGGCGGCGGCGCCGCGCCCCGTATCCATCCCGTCTGCAGCCGATGCCATGACCGGGCGCGGGACGGCGCTGGCGGCGGCAGCTTCCCCGGGCCCCGAGGGGCCCCCCGACCCAGGGTTCTCCAGTCCCAGCTCCCCGCCTAGGTGCGCGCGCAGCTGGTCCACCACTGCTAGAGCGCCGTTCTGGATGAGGATGCAGCGGCAGCCGTGCGCTAGTAATGGCAGGACGCTGCGGACCGCGGCCAGAGTGTCTGGCGCCTTAGTGGCGACCACAAGCCGGTGAATGGGCTGCTGCTGGTGCTGCTGTGGGCATGATGGCTGGTGGGGAAATGGCAAGGAGCTGCGGATGGGGCTAGGCCCAAGGGATGTCACCGTGGCGCTGTCGGGGGCTGGGGATGGAGGGTGCGCGGCAGCGGCGGCCAGGATGGGTTCGGAGGGAAGCCAGGCGGGCGTGGGGCTGCCCCGCCAGAGCTCCTGCAGGTGCACCCGCGAGCCGGAGGCGACGAAGCGCTTTACGGCCTCGGCATCGCGCATCCACAGGGTGACCTCGAAGCCCGCGCGGCGGAGGTGGAACGCCCAGAGCAGGCCGAGCGACCCCGCCCCCAGCACGTGCCACGCGGGACCTGCCGGGGCAGCCATTGCCTCGGAGTTATGGGGTCGCCGGTAGCTACACAATTAGTATGTCAGTGACAACTAATTTGTGTCAGTAGGGAAGCTTTCGAGGCATTGGATCCCGGGCGGGAAAGAACGAAATCCATCGTGCTTCACTCTGTGTCACTCGGCTTTGCAAGCCCATAGCTCGCTATAGTTCATATTTGCTATTCAGCCGTGCAATGAAACGACGTAGCCGAGGCGAGCAGATGCTCGCGGCAGCGGGCCTGACGCCGCCCGCGAGCGTGCTGAAGCCGCGACAGCAGCGTTCTCCGGTGGCAGCAAGCGATGACGAGAAATCACCGCCAGCCAAGCGTTCCCGGGCGTCCATCGCCGGGTCGCCCAACGCCGGTCAGCAACCTGCGACGTCCCAGCGCAGTCCAACAGCTGGGAAGGAACAAGCACCGAAACTGCCTGCGGAGCTTGAGCTGCTAGTAGCCATGTTCGGTAAGCGGGTAGGGATAACGCCGACTTTGGCCAATGCCAACCTGTGGACGCCACGCGGTCGTAGACGCCCTGCACACCGGACGTATGATGCTGAAGCGCCGGAGCGAGAGAGTTACCTACAATAGCGTGCGCCAGGTGGTCGAGAACATCACCAAGCGCGAGTTCCGGGTACGTGCCGGGTTGGGTTTTGTGCAGTCTTCAAGGACCCTGCACTGCAGGAACTGCGCCAAAAGTGAAAGGCTCTGCAACGTTGCCCTGCTTTGAGCCACGCGCGTTGGGCGTAGTGGCGCACCCGTGTTCCTAGCAGCCTGGCTTGCACAGCGCCACCGGCACGCAAGCATGTCTTTTTGCCAAACCCGCCGGCGCCGAATCCTGCCTGCGTTCGCCTCATGGCCTTGACTTCAATCCAACGATGATCCTCTCTTCCAGAGCTGTTGCCTTTGCTGCCCCTCTTCCCCTCCCCAGGTTGAGCACCTCGCCCAGATGAAGCACTTGATGCCCGACGCCTTTGACTGGCAGTACATCCGGACGCCGTCGGCGACCCACCCCCAGCAGTGAGTGCGGTGTCACAAGACGCCTGACCCCGCCTGAGCATGGCCACACCCGCTAATCACTCAACAGAGCGGGGATTGCGGGGGCTTCTTTTGCCCACGCGCTTCGGCATGGACTTTCTCTTCCTGGTTCTCGCGATGACGTCTGATCCCGTGCCTTGAGCCGTCGTGCACCCGGCCTCTAGCTCTTTCACCATGGACTTACCGCCCTACCGCACTGTCGGGCCGGGCCGCAGACTGGAAACGCAGCTACTGGTCACCTTTGACCGGCCGCTGGCCTCCGGGGCGGACGGCGGCAGTGTGGGGCGCTACAGCTCGAGCGCCGTGCTGGCGGAGTTCCGCTCGGCATTGGAGGAGTGGGCGCGGCAGAACCCCATGGTATGCGGGCCCCCGAGCTGTGGATCGGCGGCCCTGCACACACCTGCTTGTCAAAACGCTACGGTCTGCACAGTGTGGTTCTTACGGAACCGTGCAAAGAGCAAATATCACTTCCAATTGTGCCAGATGCTGACCTGTGCCCCGTCCTTTCTGGAACCCTCTGTGTAGGACCCGGAGACGGGCAAGGTGCCGTCCGTGCCCCAGGCCCCATTGCCGCCCCGCCCCGCCGCCGCGGGGGCGACGCCGTCACGCAGCGCGTCGCTGCCCCTCGGGGGCCTGGCGAGCCCGGCCTCCAAGGCAGCCGCCAGCCCCGGCGGGGCTGCTGGACTGCAGACGGCGGCCAGCTGCCCGCCAGGGCTCCTGCCTGGTTTCCAGGTAGGGGAGGTGACTGCACATCCTGCGCCGGAACGGAGGTTTGGGGACGCGGCCCGAGACCGGCACTGATTCGTCCAGAGGAATATCGCACTGTCACATAGGAAACGGCACGCTGCGTTATACTGTACAGTACGTCTTGATGCCGAGCGCGTTCAGCTTTGTTCAGGGTTTCACGACACATGTGTGGTGTGTCTGCTGCCAGCCACGCCATTCCTGCCGGTGTCCGCATCTGCAGGTCCCGAGCTCTCCCGGCGGCAGCAACGTGTCGGGCGCGTCCCCGTCCATGACGCGCACGCGCTCCCGCCTGGGGCTGCCCAGCGGCGCAGCACCGCCGGGCCTGACGCCCATCCCGGAGGGCACACCCACGCGCCACGCCACGGCCGCCCGCGAGGCCGGCGCGGGCGCTGACATTGCCCTCGAGGACGACGACGAGGACGCTCTGGCTGGCGGCAGCGGCGCGGTGGCAGTGCTGCCTGGCCTGGAGCTGACCCAGCAGCAGCAGCCAGAGAATTCCGTCGCAACCAGCGCGCGGCGCCAGGGCGGGAGCGTCGCGGGCCCCAGCTGCGCCGGGGCAGCGACGCCGCAGTCCAAGGGTCCGCGGCCGGCGGCGCTGCAGAGGACGCCCACCAGCCAGGCGCGAGACGCCGACCCGCGGCTGGCGCGACTGCACAGCCTACTGTCGCCGGCGGCGCTGCTGGTGGGTCGCTTTGGGGAAGGGTTGCCGCCCGCGACACTCGAGACCCGGTCAAGGGGAGTGGTGGGGCGGAGGCGCTGGCTGGGAGGGTGTTTGCGATGGGTGCAGGCAGTGTTAGAATGAGCACTGTATCGGCGGTCAGTGCGAGGGCTGTCCGAAAGGGCTGTTCGGCAGGGCCTTTGCGCAGGGCCATGTCAGTACGCTTGAGTGTGCATACGCTCCAGGGGAACAGCTCACAGGAGCTTGCCGAAATGAGGAGTGGCCTGGTACATGATACGACCGGACACGGCACCTCTATGTATGGTACTGCCGCCTCACCTGCCCGTCCGCTTGCTTTCTTTGCACCTGCGCAGAAAATCCGAGAGGTGGAGGCTACCCAGGCGGCACAGACCCCGGAGGCCAAGCGGCGTGCGGAGATGCGGAGGGCGGTGCAGCTGCTGCCGCACGCCTACGACCTGGTCCGCCTGGTGTTCGGCATCTCGGGTCCCACCGTCAAGCCGCTTACGCAGGTGCGCGAAACCGCTTCTTACGCGGGGTGCTGTGGGGATTTCACGCAGTGCGCTTCGAACGTGACGAAGCCAGCCGCCGTATGTTGCTTGCTGTTCCCTATCAACGGTTCCCAAGGGTAGTAGGTAGGACGGAGCCTCCAACGCACGCAAGTTGCGGTGTTCCCTGCATCAGCCGTGCCCAGTCCCCACACTACGCTCATTACACCCCCAGTCCTAAACCCATGCCCCCTGCCTTGTCCGGTACCTCTGCCCTCAACAGGTTGCCCAGCTCATGTGCGAGCGCTCCACGCAGAAGCAGGGCCTCACCTCCCGCGACGCCAGCAACACGCTGGTGGCGCTGGCGCGCGCTGTGCCCGAGTACATCCGCATTGAAGACCCACGGGTCATGGCCGACGGCTCGACGCGCCCGCGCAGCGCCGTCATCAGCCGCACCGCCAACATCAACGCCGTCGGCGCCAAGCTCAAGGCACTGGCAGCCGACCCAGATGCAGGCATGGAGGCCATCTTTGGCCGTGGTTGTGGCGTGGCGGTGGCCGTCGCCGCCCTGGCGTCACCGAGCGCCAGCGGCGCCGTCACCGCCGGCGCGGCGGCAGGCGGTGACTCGCCAGTGGCTGCGCGGCTGCAGCCGCGCGCCCTGGCGCAGTCACTGGATGATGAGTCATCAGGGGTGGCCCGGGCAGGCAGCGCAAGCTTCAGCGGCGTGTCATCGGCCCCGACCGCTGGTGACATGCCGCCCCCGCCGCCATCGGCACGCAAGCGTCCTCCAGGGCTGCCGCTGCCGCCGCCGTCGCCACAGGTGCGCCGTGGCGGGCAGACGCCGACGCGCAGCCGGGCGCAGCCACGGGATGACGGGCCTGGTGGAGGGGTCGGGGAAGGCGGCGCTGCGGCAGCTGTGGTGACGGAGGCGCAAGTACCGGCTGGTACGCCCAGCCGCGCCTTGCCGTCTGTGCCGGTACGCAACTCCGAGCTGCTACAAAAGCTCTGCCGGGTGGGCGCTTCGCCGGCGAACAAGCTGCACAACGCGACCAGCCAAGATGATGGGCTGGGAGCCGGGGCCGAAGTTGGCGATGGTGGGCCGCGGGATGCAGAGGGAGGTGCGCCGCCGGCTGGACGCACGCCCGGCCGCGGTGCGGCAGGTGGTCGGACCCCGGGCCGCACCGCCGTGCAGGAGGCGATGCTGAACAGCATCCGCAGGAGCAGCGCGAAACGCAGCTGCCAGCAGCGGCTCGGCGATGTGGCGGGCGCAGGGGAGAGTGACGAGGAGGAGGCTGCGGAGGAGAACGCGAAGCCCCGGCGGCTGGAGGAGCTGCTTGGGGACTAAAGGATTGTATTGAGCATATGGCATAATCCATTGGAGGCAGGGTGTGCTTCTTGTTGGGTTGCGCGCATGTTTGGGTTGCGTTGCGGTGGCTGAATTTATCTGCGTTGCGGTTGATATTGAAGACAGTGTTTGTTCCGAAGACAACTACAATTAGTTTGTCGGTGCGGGCATGTAATGACAGTGCCCAGTTCCCGCCCTCCAAGATGGCGCCCTGCGATGGCGCCCTGCGTCACGCCATTTCGCAATCCGCACTGCGAGCAGCACGGTCAGCAATGCCTATGTATGTTATGAAGCAGGTGGCAACAACTTTAAATCTACAGTGAATTCCCAGTGGCGTGCCGTGCATTGTCGTGCCGGCACAAAACGCGCGCCAGGACGCGCAGGAAGCGACACACCTTTGACACCATTGACATTTACGGGCTTTGACTATACTAGACTGCCAACACTATTACACAGACTCTTACGGTTTCCGCCTTCGCCTTTCGCGCCCAGTACCACGATTAGCTTCCAACTCATCTTCATAATTACACTCGTTCTCAACACGAGCTGTAACATTTCCAGTGGCTTGTCACGGCTCCTCTGTCAGGTGCTGTCAGGGCTCGCTTTTGCGCCATCGATCGCTGCCAAGGCGCCCAGCAAGATGCCTAAATGACTTAGCCAATCATAATTTTAATTGCTCCCCTACCCGCTTCATCTCGCAGGCATGAGCAACACTCCCGCCAACACTCCCGCCCGGCCCCGCGCACAATCCCGAACAACAGGAGCTGCTGTAGAAGTTTCTGACGACAACTTCGTGTCTCGTTGCCATGTAAGTGCACCATAGCGCAGAGCGTCGCAGAGCAACCGCCTGCCCCTGCCATTACACCCCCTCACCATGCGCTCGCTCCAGTATGCATCCCATACCGACAACATAGCCCCTGAGCCGGACCAGCTGATGTTGATCGATGCCTTTCCGAATGCTGCAAAAGGATAATGCGCAGTTTTGTATCCCTGCCCCCCGCCGCCGCTCCCCCCACCCCCCGGATTCCCGCCACGCCATCCCAGAACGCCTTCCCCGGCCACACCAAGAACGCCATTAAGCCTAACCGGCGGGCTGGCGAGGCAGGCTGCGCCGTTCACAACGCGGACGCCGGTAGCCCCGGGACGGAGAGCATAACGGCCACGGCCGGCCTTTCCAGCGGCCTTGCCAGCGCCGGCACCACTACCGCTGCGGGAGACCATGTTGACTACGCCATAGATGACGGATTGCTCAGCCTCAGCACTCAAAGCAGCGGGTCGGACTGGAGCAGTGCAAGCAGCGGGGATGATGACCGGGACGACGGCACTTCCCCGGCAGTGCAAACTAGCAGCTGCAAGAGGATCCGGCCCAACGGAAAGGACGCTCGCTGTGAGGACGCGGGCTTTGAGCGCCGAGTGCGTTTCAGGAACTCCACCTTCAAGGCGGAGGAGCTAGTAGGCCGCAGGATGGTGCTTTTTGGGTAGTGCGTCCAATTGCATCGCCACATTGGCGTGAACGACGCTCTCTCAGAATAGATGCACTCATGCGGGGAGTATGCACGGGCTGTCACTGAGGATCCGGATTGCTTACCGTACCGACCTGCTTGTTGCTGATGGCCGCTTACGGTGCGAGGTACATATTGTAGGTAGACTGCAGGATGCACGCATCAAACATGGACGCACGCAACGTCTTAATTGGCTTCAAGGCACGCTCACAGGCCCGCGCGCCCCATACGCTAAAACAAAATGGTGCGAGTTGCCAATTGAAGTAGAAAATTGAACTGAATTATAACGTAGGATTTTGTTGGCAGGGCCATCCACACGGCCGAAGCTCACGTGTAAAGCAAATGGTGACGTGGTATGTCTTATAGTGCCCCTTCTTGA
Organism: Gonium pectorale; assembly: GCA_001584585.1. Taxonomy (NCBI): domain Eukaryota; kingdom Viridiplantae; phylum Chlorophyta; class Chlorophyceae; order Chlamydomonadales; family Volvocaceae; genus Gonium; species Gonium pectorale. The sequence goes on from LSYV01000002.1 coordinate 2,518,101, forward strand.
TCGGAGCGTCAGCATGTGGCGGGTACCCACGGGTCGCTGTTGGCCCCAGTAGGTCCTCAGCGGCCTATCGCAGCAGCTAGGGCCTGGTGGCCACTTTCGCTCGGAAGCCTAGTAGCTGTCCCGGGGAACTGAGTAGCTGAATGTGTGCCTTACCTGGGTCCCTGTCGGCCCTGCAGGCGGCAGCGGCAGTCGAGACCATTGCCGCGGCGGCACTTCGAGCACGCCTGCGGTCGCACAGCAAGGTGGCTGTGCAAATATCGGCATCTGGTTGGGACTTATTGTCCGGGCGCATTGAGGGCGCCAAGGTACGCGTATCATAGGGGGGGGCGGCCGTGAGTAGCCCAGGAAGAGAGAAACCGTACCAGATACTCCCCTGCACCGTTGCGTCTGCATCAGGCGAAAGCCAGATCCCGCCTCCCTTTTACCTTCGCCCGTCTGCTCGTATACCTCGCCCGCCATGCCCTGTACTCGGCGCCCTGCTGGGAACATCACACCCTCGGGTGTGTATGTCCGTCGAGGCTGCCTTCCCCGTTTCTTGTTCTCTTTTTTACCTTCACACATGTTGGACTTGCAGGTTGAGGGGCGGATGTGGGAAAGCCCGCTCGGCCTGACGGCACAGGTGCTCGACGTGAGTTCCCTGTACAACTCTCCGCAATGCAGACGCATGCCCGCGTTGGCGTAATTGCAACAAGTACAGCACAAACTTGCTATGCCCCGAATGTCCTCAGAAAGGTCACTACCTGTTACGGCATGCACAGCTTGCAGTTGAAAGCCCGGAAGCATAGGCACATGGCGGTTCGTTTCATTACGTGCTGTCGCATACATACTTGTGGCTACGTACGTACGCAACCGTCACGTCATGACGTCGCACGCGCTCATGTGTGCGTTCTTTTCGCACTTGTCCCTCGCCACGTCGCCAGCAGCGCCACGCCGCTCACACACAGGGGCACATGTCGGCCGTTACAACCTCTTTGATCTTGCCCCTTATATAAGCTCAACGCCGCTCCCGTGCGTTACCTCCCTGTGTGCCAGGTCCAAGTGGGCCGCGTGGAGCTGGACCTGCCCGCCGTCTTCTCGCAGCAGCGCATTGTCCTGCGCAATGTGCCCGTGGGTGCAGCGCCCGGACCGTCGCTTCTTAGTACGGGGGTTGCGCCTGTCAAATAGCGCACACGTATTCACAATCGCGGTTTTCTAGCGTTACTGCCGTGCTGGACCTGGACTTCGCTGCCTGCCGTAGATGGGACTATGCAGGGCGCTCTTCACAGATGGCTGCTAAGCTCCTGCCTGCCCAACCCGCTTAGCTGGCAGCGCTCCCCCCTCTGGACCTTGGCAGGTGGGCAGCGCGCGCGTGGTGTTCACGGCGCGGGACTTCGGCGCCTTCCTGCAGCACCCGCTGGTCGTAACTGCGGCGCGCAAAGCTGTCCAGGTGTGCGGAGCGGCGGGGCGGGGCCAGCGGCCTTGGGCAGGGATGCAGCACCGTGCACAACCACTGCACCGCTGAACTGGGGTGTGTTACGTATGCGTGACGGAATGCTTAAATCAGATCTAGAATAAGGCAGCAAAGCAGCCGGCAGCCTAAGGACCCTCCGCCCGACTAACTGGGGTGTTATGTAAGCGGAACGGTCGCGCGAAACCGTTCTATAAGCGACAAAACATCCTAAATGGGGTGTGTTGAAATGAGGCGACGCATACGACAAGCGTAAGCGCGATAGTGACACACTGAGGTGTGTGTGTAAATGCACATTTGAGAGAGTCAGCGTGTGAGCTGGCCTGTGGAAGGCCTGGGAGGGAACACGGCACTCAGCAAGTCAAGATCAATATAAAGGGCAAGAGTGCACGGCCGCATGGCACCTCCTGCGGGTGCCCTTTCACGCCGCCGTCCAGCCGCCTTACAGCGTTGGCCTGGACCTGGCAAACGTCGAGTATGTACATAGTGCCAGCCCCCGTGCGACGCCCGCCCGGCCCTTGCCCTTCAGGGCCGGCCCTTCCTGTTTGACCGGGATGGGGTGGCGATCATCCCCGAACCGGTCACCGGCGGCTGCGTGCTCTTCAGCGGCACCGTGGCAGCCAGCGGGCGGCGCTACCAGCTCACCATGCGGCCCGCGCAGGGCGGCCGGCGAGCCGTGGTGACCGCCATGCCGGCTGATATGCTCGGCGCCCTAGCCCCCAGCATCAAGGCTCACGCGGGCGCAGAGAGCACGCGGCACGCGCAGCAAGGGCGCAGGCCGTGTGGCGAGTCTGCAGCCGCCGCAGGTACGGGCGCTTCGGTTGCCGCTGTGAGCCTGGCGACGGCCGGCAGTGGCGAGTGCGAGGCCGACCCGCTGGTGTCCTTAGAGCTCAGCCGCTTCTTCAGCGGCCTGCTAGTGGACCTGCAAGGAGCTGAGCTGGCGTTTCGGGCGATGCGGATCTCAGCGGCTGCCGGCGGCGCGTCGAGCAAGGAGCGCGGGTGGGTGTTGGTCGGGGTCGGTCGGGCGGGCGGGCTGGTCAACGGTGATGGGCTATGCCATACGAGGCTGAAGGCTTGCAAGAGATTGCCAGGGAATGTGGATGGATGAGGAGTGCCAGGGACTGGCTGCGCCGTGGCATGGCTGGGGCGAGATTGGGGGAGCCGTAAGAAGACTGAGCGGTACGTTGCTGCCTGTGCATTGGGTTATTCCCGTCTCCAGCGTCGCGCAACACCAAGCCACGAAGCTTGCTGCCCGTATGTTCCATTTCTGCCCAGCACATGGCTTCGTAGCCACAATCTGGATACGCACAGGTGTTTTCTGGAATCCGGGAGCACGGGATGTATCGGCGTGTCCCGACTCCCGAGGGCCTCCGTGCCCGGGGGCTGATCTTGCGTTTGCTGTAAAGCCTGAGCCCCCATCGACTGCTGCCTGCAGGAGACCAGGGAGGGTAGCTGAAGGCCTGCTGGATCTGGAGCTGACAGCTACCGTGCGCAGCTTCCCCCCTCTGAACATTCAATTCTAAACCAGCAGGGCGGGTCCATGTCGGTATGGCGTGAGCACATTGCATGAAGGCATGTCGTGGAATTAAGATGCGGCCGTAGGAGGATTCATCAATGAGTCGCCGCAATGTTGTGTTGGCTCGGAGCAGGGTACAGCAGGTGCCGAGCAGGGTGGAGGCTGGAGATCGATGGTATATGTGAGATTATGAGTAAGACAGGTAGCATTGGCAAGCGCAAGCACGTGTGGCATACTGCTATCCTTGCACTAGGCGTGCGCGTGCTGCGCGTGCTGCAACCTCCTTCACGTGCGGGGATCTTTTCCTTGGTTCTGACCGAACGGTAGCATATGTTTTACCAATGTGTGGTCAGCTGGTCACAGTTCGGGATGCCCGAATCCCACAGACCCCAAGTCCATTAGTCGATTCGCGGAGCGGTAGGACTTTTCTTCCGCGGGGATCGGTGCGATCTCTTATGATACGCACGCGTGCAGCTTATGGATATGTTTTATGGTCCACACGCTGCCATGTCCTTGACGTTTAGCTTAGGGTTTGGGGCAGCTAGTGTGTACCTTGATGCGTTACAACACGCATACCCGCGTCGCCAATGTTGCGGGCTCCTGTCGTAAGAGTATGGATGTGCGTATACTGGTGCTGGGCGCGTCGGGTTTGACACGTTGGATCGGCTCGGGCCACGCGTCGTACGGCACGTTGTACGATTTCACGTCAAAATCATCGGGTCATGATCGCAGCATGCCACACCGGAAGCCTCGTGCATCAGCCTTGAATCCTGTTACATGCAGGGGCTTGTGACATCAGCGCGATGAGGTACGCCGTTATGATCAGTTGCTAAGGTGCATCTATCGGTAAAGACACATGAACGTTTGCAGCGGAGCTAGCGACTGATGGCGCCAGCTTGACTTGTCTCGCCATTGATCGTTCCGACCCAATTCCGGCGCCCTCCCAGGATTCGCGACGTCGCAAAGGGCTACGTGGTCGCTATCACGTCTATGTTTGCGGGAGCTACGGTGGTACACTACGTCCTCCGCCCAGACCTGGTGCGTGCTGTGCATCGCAGGCAACATGGGTTAGGCGTACCTGGGTGAATGGGTACCGATAGACCCCTTGTGACGTTCAGCTCTCTGACATAAGTCAGGCGCCTTGATGTTGAAGCATGGCCGCATGCCCGTTGCATTCCGGTGCAGACGCTTCCCATCCAGGACTACCTGCCTGCCAACGAAGCCAGCGGGTCTGCTCCCGAGTCGCCGTCCGCCACTCCCACGGCCTCGGCCTTACCGACGAAGTAACAACCGAGACCAAAGCAGGTGTGTTGCAAGCCGCCTCATAGGCTGCCTCCCGGGTGCCCTCATTTTTTTTCCTTGCAAGGTACGGTACCCGTCACAGGCCTTTCCCCCCGCTCCCACAGCCTTCAAGCGTAGCAACGGCTTAGATGCCGCGCGTCGGCGGGAACGGGCCATTGCGTCGCCCTATGGGCGGCCCCGGCCCTGTCCTGTCCAACCACAGCAGCGACGATGAGTTCGCTGCCGGCGGGCCACCAGCGTCTGCCTGGGCACGTGGTGCCCCGAAGACGGGTGCGGACCAGGTGAGCCGTGTGCAACATCTTGGTGCATGGCCGGGTATTTCCTTTTTCCGAAGATCGCGACATAGCGCTGGTTTTACCACATGTCTGATCTGGGTTCCTGTTCGGCACGTCCGGGCAGCTGCCTAACCCCTCCATCCTGCGGCCCGTCGTGGCCAGCTTGACGTTGTACCGGATTTCCTGTCTCACAGGCTGAGTCGGACCAGGCCTCCAGCGCGCTGTTCGAGGGCTACCTGCAGGCCGGCAGGGTGCTGGGGGACGACCTGGGCAAGGACCAGGTGGGTCGGTGCCCACGCCTTGCCCTGAACACTTAGCATCTGGCTTGGGGCTTTCCTTCTGCGCTGGCGGCATATCTTGTCCTCCATAGCGTAGGTACAGGTACCGACAGTGCTCTATGATTCCAACACCACGGTTGGGGATGGCGCCGTGTAAGAGGTTCAGCGGTGATGCAACGGGGACGGCCAAGTAACTTGTACAGTACGGGAAGTAGCATGAATTGCCCCACGCAACCCGAGCGCCTCGGTGTGTCTCTGTGCTCCGCGCAGGTCTTCCAGCAGGGCCTGAGCCGCATCCGGGACCACCTTGCCAACATGGACGGCAGCTGCTGCCTCATCTGCCTCAACCACATCCGCCCCACCGAGGCCATCTGGCACTGCGGGCGCGGCTGCTACACGGTGCTGCACCTGGTCTGCATCCAGGTGGGGCGGGCACAGGGGAGCGTGCGAGCACAGCGGAGGGCGCAGGAGGCGGACGTTAAATAGGATCCAGGGTACGCCGCGGCGTACGTTGAACGGCGTTGTCAGTGCATATCTGGGTTTCATTTGGGTCCTCCTGTTCTTCGCATTCGCGACTTATCGATGCAAGGCGGTGGCGAATTGGGAAGTGACAGATTCTCTCTTACAACGTGAACGGATTATCGATTGCGGCTGCGCCCATCATATGGTGGCCCGGCTTTCACTGCCGTGACAACTGACATGTACCACAATGGCGCCTCATGTCCGCAGGATTGGGCGCGCAGCCAGCTGGACGCGGCGGCGGCCAAGGCGGCGGCGAGGCTGTCGCAGTTCCCGGCGGCTGCCGACGAGGCACGGGCCACCGCTGAATGGGGCTGCCCCAAGTGTCGCTCCACGTACCCGGCCGCCGACATACCGCGCCAGTACAAGTGCTTCTGCGAAAAAGGTGCGGTGCGGTGTGCTGAGATCAGGGCGACCTCGCGCAAGCCCCTTGTTGAGATGCGCTGAATGTCAATCCTGCCTATGGGCCCGCGAATGGGCCTCAACGCTGTATGCGGTACCTTCAACGTTCAGGGTGGCCTGCAGGGGCGGCCTGCAGGCGCAAGCTGTCGCCTCACCAATACCTGCGGCCTGCTCGCAAGAATTTGACGGTCTTGAGTTTACGGCCCCGATTAAGAACCCTGCTCCGACTGGCCCCTGCACTGCAGTGGAGAACCCCGAGTTCGACCCGTGGGTCACCCCGCACAGCTGCGGCGAGATATGCGGCCGCCCGCTGCCCGGCGGCTGCGAGCACACGTGTCTGCTGCTCTGCCACCCGGGGCCCTGCCCGCCCTGCCCGCTGGTGGTGGACGCCAGCTGCTACTGCGGCCGCAAGCAGCACAAGCGCCGCTGCGGGCACCACGAGTACAGCTGCGAGGGCGTGTGCGGCGCGCAGCTGGAGTGCGGCCATCGGTGAGCCGGCCGGCCGGTTGAGGGGTGGGTGACAAGAGGCCGAGCGATGGAAGATTGAGGCTTATAGGAAGCATTACCTCAACCTTGGGGCCAGGTTGTGCCCCCAGGTTGTGCCCCCAGGTTGTGCCCTCAGTAAATACATGCAATTCACCCCATACGCCTCTGGCCGAGCATGGCCGTCCTCATTGCCAACCTGGTGTAACGCAGGTGCCCTGACATGTGCCATCCGGGCGATTGCGCCAGCTGCCGAGTCATGGGCGACTTTGCGTGCCGCTGCGGGGCCGAGCGGCGGCGCCGGCCCTGCGGCGAGCGCGCCTACCAGTGCGGCCGCGTGTGCGGCAAGGCGCTGTCGTGCGGTAACCACACATGCGAGCAGGTGAGGCGGGTACGGGCCCGGCGGGATTGTACGCAGGGAGTGCCTGAGAATGAAAAGTGGAAAGCGTTCCTTTGACATATTACCACCTCTGTGTCGGCGGCCTGTACTACCGTGTGTAAAGCGTGAACTAACCCCAGCCGGGCCTGCCGTGTCGCGAGACACTCATCAGCCTTGAGCAGATGCAATCTCGGGTACGCGCAGCCCGCGACCACCCCGTATGCACCCCTTCCACTCGGTGTCCGCGATGCGCCTGGTTTCCCTTCTTTATTACCCCTTGACCCCATTCTCCCCCCCAAGACTTTCACTGTAAGATTGCGATTCGACGTCACACGTCAAGGCCCGCGCCCCTCCTTCACTACTTCCTTCCCCGCCCCGTTTCCGGGCAGGTGTGCCACGCGGGTCCCTGCGGCGAGTGCCCCTTCTCCGGCGCGCGGTCCTGCCCCTGCGGCAAGGTGACCCACGAGGGCATGTCGTGCACGGACAAGGTGCCGACGTGCGGGGCCACCTGCGGCAAGCTGCTGCCGTGCGGGGTGCACCGCTGCAACGACCGCTGCCACCACGGCGAGTGCACCACGCAGTGCCGGGGGCCGGCGCTCAAGACGTGCAGGTGCGGGCGGTCGCGTGCTGTGCACACCGGTGTTCCACGTTGAGCCAAGGCGAAGGCTCCTTTTCCTTGGGAAGTGGACTCCAGGCACTTAAAAGGAAGACCGTCGTTGCGTTGGCACGCTAAGGCGATGCAACCGTGATATCAAATGGTCGGCGGTCGCCGTCGTTTGGCAAGGCCCCGGACGCCGTACCCGCGCAGATCCGCTCGTCCCCACTTGAGCACAGGTGTGGCAAGAGCCAGAAGGAGGTGCTGTGCTTCCAGGAGCACACCTGCGAGAGGAGGTGCATGGCGATGCGCGCCTGCGGGCGCCACCCCTGCAAGCGCCGCTGCTGCGACGGCAACTGCCCGCCGTGCGAGGAGGTGTGCGGCAGGCGGCTCAAGTGCGGGAACCACAAGTGCCCCGCGCCCTGCCACAGCGGCCCCTGCAGGTGCGGGATCGGCAGTGTCATTCCCGGTGACGCATGCAACAACCTACATCAGGCGCTGCGTGCTTTCCCCGAACAGCTTGCCGATACTAACAAGGACAATGTGGATGAGCTTGAAGCCACGCGGCCAACGTTTTTTTGCGAGTTGAACGCTGTGCGTCGTCGTCACCTGCTTGATTCGCAGTACGCTCCGGTTAACTCTCCCGCCTCCCGCCGTGTCAGCGCCGTCGGTTGTTGCGTCCTGGCCCCTGACCCTTGCATTGCCTCCTGGCGCCGCGCCCTTCAACCCCCGGTGCCCCATCCCGACAGGCCCTGCCCCCTGACGTCTTCGGTCACGTGCGCGTGCGGGGCGACCTGGTGCTCGCTGCCTTGCGGCGCCGAGGCCAAAGCTGAGCCGCCGCACTGTCCCGCGCCGTGCGCAGTCCCGCGCATCTGCCGCCACGCGCCGCAGCTTCCCCCGCACCGCTGCCACTTCGGGCCCTGCCCACCCTGCCCCAAGCCCTGCGCCACCCCGCTGACCTGCGGGCACGCGTGCGCTGAGCCCTCCTGCCACGACCCGCCGCCGCCGGCGGTTCCGGACTTCGTGCAGCCGCCGCCGCCCAAGGCAAAGGCCGCGGGTTCGGCGGCGACGTCGGAGCGCTCCCGCGCCAAACGCGACGGCGGCGGAAGCGGAGGCGCGGACGGGCTGGATGGGGCGCCGGCGGTGTGGCAGCCGTCCATCTTGGCGGCGCAGATGCTGGCGGGCGTGGCGGCAACGGGCGAGCTGCCCAGCGCCTGCCCGCCGTGCCGACAGCCTGTGCCGCTGGGATGCGTGGGGGGACACACCCAGCGCGCGCTGCCGTGCTGCGAGGTGCGGCCCTTCAGCTGCGGCGCGGCCTGCGGGCGGCCGCTGGCGTGCGGCAACCACACCTGCGGCATGCCCTGCCACGCGGTGGCGGATGCGCCGGGTGCGCCGGGCGCAGCGCCTGTGGCGGCGCCGGGGCCGGCAGACGTGGCGGCGCCGCGGGCCTGCAGGCAGTGCAGCCGCCGCTGCGAGCGGCCGCGACCGGCCGGGTGCACCCACCCCTGCCCGCTGGCGTGCCACCAGGGCCCCTGCCCCCGCTGCGAGGCGCAGGTGCGGGCGGGCTGCCTGTGCGGCAAGTCCACCCTCCAACTGAGCTGCCACCAGATGGTGGCGGTGACGGCAACGGCGGGAGCCGGCAAGCAGGCGACGGTGGCGTCGGCGCTGTCGTGCGGCAAGCCGTGCCACAAGCAGCTCCTGTACTGCACGCATCCCTGCAAGTAGGTTTT
>LSYV01000002.1:2527046-2555948 GCA_001584585.1 Gonium pectorale
CGTCGGCGCGTGTCGTGTCGGCAACGCCGTGCCACAAGCAGCTCCTGTACTGCACGCATCCCTGCAAGTTAGGTTTTGCCGCATGGAGAGGTGGTGTCGAAGGACAGTCAGGTTTGGCGGGTTATCAGTGATGACGTATCAGCAACCGTAAATGTCGGAACATGCCCACCTGTAGAATGCATTGCTTCTCACCACCTTGTGAGCATCAACGCGTTGTATTTAACGCCCTCCATACAATTCTGTTATCAATTCCTGCACCTGCCCGTCTGTGCCTGTCTGTGCAACTCGCAACCTCTCCTGTGCAACAACATTTGAACCGCCCCGACTGTGCCGTGCAGAGCGCTCTGCCATGCCGGACCCTGCCCCAGTCCGGAAGACTGCAGCGCGGAAGTCAACGTCCGCTGCTCCTGCCCCGCCAAGCGCCGCGCCAAGTGGCGCTGCGCCGAGGTGCAGGCGGCTTTGGTCAAGGCCGGAAAGCCGCGCACCTACGACGACTCCCAGGCGCCGCGCCTGCTGCCCTGCGACGCCGAGTGCGAGCGGGCCAAGGCCAAGTCCTCCACCGCCAGCCTAGCAGCCGCCTCTGGCTCCGCTTCTGCCTCCAAAGGCGCCGGCGAGGACAAGCGCAGCGGGTCGGCTGGCGCTACGGTTTCGGCGTCGCCAAGCACGGACAACCTGCCGGACGCGGCTGCGGCTGTGGGTGGCGGCAAGGGCGGCAAGGCACGGCTGACAAGGGCGGAGCGCGAGGCCCTGGCGGCCAAGAAGGAGGCGGAGCGGCGGCGGCAGGAGCGCATGAGCGGCATCGTGCGCGGCGTGGTGCTGGGTGTGCTGGGCGTGGTGGGTGTGCTGCTGGCGCTTGGTGCCCGGGCGGCGCTGTTGTGGCTGGATGCGTACATGCGAGATAAGTACGGAAAGGTGCAGCTTTGAAAGGCGTCTGGCTGCAGCTGCTGGGGTGGGGTGCACTCGTATAGATATCCTTTGTAGCGGTGAGCGTCAGCCGCTGCAACCGCGACTCGCGTACAGAGCAGTACCAGGTACGGGATGAATATGTTACAGAGTGAGATGGAGAACCGACAGTGGTTGCCATGAGGTAACCCCGTAGTGGGCACAAACGGCATGGAGGGTTCCAGGGCTTATGTTCTTCGTGCTCAGGCGTGGTAGCGGTCTCAATGGCTGTCATGTGCCAATGCCTTTGTCGGGTAGGGGCGTGCACGTCTGCGACATCTCAGGCTCCCGTGGCCATGATACTGGGCAGCCAGCGCGAGGTTAGGAAGCTGCTTGCTGCGCTGCTTGGGCTGGAGTCCAACATCTGCATGTTTGGGGCAGGGATGGGGAACGGTCTCGGCGACGGGGGACTCCGTGGTCCGTGCGCAGCACAGGTACAAGAGATACAAGCTCTCCGCCGCTTCATAATCTGCAGTTAGGTTTTCAGGGCACACCTCTTGATAGACAGCGCATGGATGGATGCCATCTCCTCCTTTAAAGCTTCGTTCACCTGCAACCAAACAGGGCGTCGCATTTCAGGTGCTACGTCAGACGGACCGTATTACGATCCCAAAAACCCACCAAGCGATGGCGCTGAAGGAGCGACTTGCCCTCGAACTTGTTGGAGACAACAGAGACCTCGAACGCCGCGCCACACCTGCCGTACGACTTGCCAGGTCGAATTGGAACAAACACCACCCAAAAGGTCACGTGTGTGCAGCGTGTTTCCTCAGCCACACTCACCCCCCGGACGTGTCCAGAACGTCCTGCGTGTACAGGCGCGCCTGGTTATGTTGAAGGCAGCAATGCCCATTCGCATCGCGGCGTCCTCACCACCGACTCCGCCTCCAGGGCGCCTTTTAACTTTTCTTGTATTTGTTGAGTTGTGATGGCCGCCATTTGTAGTGGTCGTGCTCTGTAATTCACAAGCGGTTTGCTCCCAAATCCCAGGCGATTGTCAAGAAATTGCGCTAGGACTTTGCGCTATTGTCTGACTTTGATCAAAGCTCGAGCCGCGAAACTTATATTACAAAGAGTATCATGTAGGGAGCAAGTGGCCCCGAAACCGTACAATGTGTTCAGCACGGACACGGCCCAACGGAGGTGCTTCGGAGCCCCAAAAGAACCACTGCGAAGGCCAGTGCGCCCTTCCGTACAGCCCCGTTCACGGTCTTCCGTTCCACCATAACATAGACTCCCCGTGCAGCGACAAAACACGGCGCGCCTACTGCAGTAGCAAATGTAACCCCGGCGGGGGCCTGGACAGTAAAGCAGTATCACGGAGCCCGTCCCAAAACGATGAAGTCCGTAAGTATCGCAGTGTGCGTGTCAGGTTGTGGATCGCAGTTTCAGGTCCTGGTTGCAGGCCGGCAACGAATTCAGCGTTGAGAGACCCAGTAGGGCCACGCGCTATCCCCCTTATCACGGTAACCCCGGCGTGCGGCCGCGCGACTGCGGCCGGTTCACGGCGCTCGATGGGCGCTTGTCCGTGGGCTGCCGCGTCGGCACGTAGGGCCACTGCGACTCCGCGACCGCGATTCCCTCCAGGATGCGCTCCTTCTCTCGTATCTGCGCAACGCACGAAGTAAACTCAGGGCGCCAGATCATGGCGACGACGATACCGCGACACTGCATCATGCGTGGGTTAGGTCACAGAAACCACTGCCGTCCCTGAAACATTCCACTCGCCTGCTCCGACCAGTTGCGCTGCAGGGCATGTGCCAGCTCGTCGCGCTTCCGCTGCCGCAGGACGGGATCTGCTTCGTTGATGATCTCGTACTGGGAGATGGGCGGCGAGTCGTCGTGGTGGGTCGGCGTGGGCTGCCGCGCCGATTGCGCGCGCTGCGGCGGCCCCGCCCGCTGCTGACCCGGCGTTAGCTGCGGCTGATGCTGCGGGGTCATGAGCCGCTGTTGCGGCTGCTGGGCTGGCGTCCCGAGCCGCTGGTGCTGCTGCGGCGTTGGTAGCCGTTGGTGTTGCTGCTGCGGCGTCGTGAGCCGCTGCTGTTGCGGGGTGTAGGAGTGCGTCGGGAGGCCTGGCACGTGCTGCGAGGGTGACGCTGACGGCACATCGTGCGCCAAGCTCAGAATCTGCGACTGGGGCCCAAGCGAGCCGCGCCGGCGGACTGACGCGACGATCGGCTGCGGCCACGAAAAGCAGAGAGCATATGGGTAGGCTAGGCGGACGGTTGCATGGTACTGAGTAGGGGACGGGTTCCCGAACAGTTGCCACTGGGGCCTCCTGGGCAGACAGTCGTGCGTCAAAATCCTTACCTGTGGCGTGTCTCGGCTGTACGGCGTCTCCTGCCGCAGGCCGAGCACCTGCGCGGGCGTTACCGCGTCGCCGGCGTGGCGGATGGCCTGGTGCTCCCGCCGGTTGAGCTCGTCCTCGCCAACCTTGGGCGTCACGGCGCGTTTGTAGTCCCGGCCCCGAGCCTGGGGTCGCAAGGTAGACGCGTTGCACATTTTAAACATGATTGCGCAGACAGGGCTACCAGCCAGGTGATGCCTCATGCACTGAAGATGGCAGCTTTCGAAGCCTTGCAGCTTCCAAGGCTTTGTGCCTACAAGAAGTCCTCTCTCCTACAGCAAACCGTGAGATTGGGGAATCAAGCGCCTAGGGCGGTCTGCCAGCCCTCCTCACGAAGCAACCAACCTGCTCCAGCTTCTCAAAGTGGACGCGGTTGAATTGATCGTAATCGGCGCGTGAGCGGGGAGACAGGTGGTTCTGGTAGTAGTGGTGCGGCATGCCGGTCTCCGCCGAGCCAGCTTGCTGAGCCGGCCCCTGCCACGCTTGCGCCACCATTTGTGGCGTCTGAGGCAGCGCCAGCGGCGGCGGCGGGAAGTGCGACTGCTGGGCGTACTGCGGCTGCCCGGGCCACGCGTACGGTTGGTGCTGATGCTCCTGGTCAGCCGGCGACAACGTTACCTGCAAGACAGTCGACGCGGTGGACGAACACACGCGAGGGGTCATGCTTGTCATATGTCAGCTCCAGCCGAATGCACGACGCCATTGATAAAGCGTAACAAACCGCCATCCTTAGCGCCGCACACCCTCAGCAGTATTGCGTCGGGTTGTGGGACTGGAGGTCTCACGTCCTTTCGACAGTGCCGGTGGTCACCACCATGGCCGAGGCCAACATCAGCAGAACGCACCTCAGCCACTTCGCCGCCCTCCTCCTCCATGTCCTCCTGATCCAGCTGCCCCCGGCGCAGCGCTCCCCTGGGGCTCTCCACGTGCACCTCCACGAGACGCCGGGGCGACTGCATGGACCGGGGCGACACCTCCTGCGGCAGCGGGATCGAGGGCACGAGCCGTCCGGGAAGTGCCTCCTTACCTGTGACGCAGGTGTTACGGACCCGGGCATGAAAAGGAGTGCCATTACCCCTTCCTTAGCGTCACGAGGCTGACATGCACCAGATCAATATGACATGTGACTCGACTATCACGGCTCACCACTGGCGTCACGTTCCCGATAGCCGCCTCCAGCTGGTCCAGGAACGGCTTGTACAGAATGTGCTTGCCGGTCTTGCCTGTACCAGCGGCAAAGGCATTCCTCAGACCGGGACTATAAGCTTACCGGGCTTAAAACGACGAAGGGTGATGGCGCAGGACAGATGCGCAAACTGCGAGCGCACGCATGGCACATGCCAGAATGACGACAAGGCAGGATTGCCCGCGAGGTACAAGTCCTCGACTGTGGGCCTTCCCCACCGTAGGTGTTGATGGACAGCAGCTCGAGGATGGTCGCCGCCGCCACCTGGCGGAGGACGCCGGCGCACTCTCGGTAGAGCCACTGCTCCAAGTCAAGCCGGGGCACGCAGCCGGAGTTGATCCTGCGCATAGCCACCACAGGCAGTGTGCAGCGCCCACACGCCTTCAATACGCACAGGCTGTACACAGGAATGACGAATTCGTGCGGGCTGACATACTTTGGATGAACGATTGGGTTTGGCATAAGCTAACGGCACGGGAATACTCGCAAAAGCCTTCCTTGATCTACTTCTGAGTCCCTGTTGACGCACATTCCAGCCTAGCTGTTTCACAGTCTCCCGGGCCCCCTCCGCGAGGTCTGTGCACGGCCGTACCTGTCACTGCTCTTGCACAGGCGCCACAGATCCAGCAGGGCCCCCTTGTAGGGAGCGTGCGCGAGGCGCTTCGCGCGGGAGGACGGCGACGTTGGCGCCGGAGGCGTCGCGCCGGTCGCGGGCCTGTTGGCACAGGCCGAGAAAGCAACCTGGCATCTCAGCTCAGCTAGGCCCACGTATACATACTATATAATACCTACACCGCCCCCTCGCCTCAATGCCCCGCATGCCGGCATGGTCAAACCTGTCGCATGCGGCCCGACGCACCGGCTGCGGACTGCCGGCGGGTTGTGCAGGTGCACCTGCTGCAGCCCCTTGACCAGCTGCCCCACGTGCTCCTCCTCCAGCTGGCCGCCATCGCCCGCGCTGTACGCCGGCATCTGCGATGGGATTGCGACACATGGCTGAGTTACCAGCAAAGTGCCTTGAGGAATCTCCTTCGGGTGCACAGAAAGGGGAGAGCTCATACGGTGCAAAGTGTATCCATACGGTGCATTACCCTAGCACGTGCCTAACGAGCGCGTTTGGGGCGCACCGGCAGGATGCGCGTGCGGAAGGCCATGCTGGACCCTGCATGGTAGCCGGTAATCCCAGCATTCCAGCGCCTACCTCAGGGATGACCCGCTCGCGCTCCAGCTCGAAGAACTCCCGCAGCAGCGGGTCAAAGTCGAACTGGATGCGCCCAGCCTTGTTGGTAAACAGCCGGCCGACCCCGGGGAAAGCTACCTGCGCCGCCCCATGGCGATGCACCAACGCGTGAGCAGGTAAGGTCTACTATCCCCTACGTTGTGTTTAGGCTTTAGGCGAGAGGTGCTTTAGGCGAGGCATACAAGGTTAGAGCTGGTGCGTTTTGAAGGAGAGAGCCAGGACGCACCGAGATGGTCCTGCCGGAGAGGATGTGTGACCCGAGCCGCTGCATCAGCTCCAGCAGCAGCCGCTGGCACGTGCCGCGGTGCACCGCCGACGCCGTCGCCAGGAGGCCGTAGTTGGGCTGGATTACCGTACAGCGGCCACCTGCAGTTGCGGTGATACTTATGTGCGAACGGCTTAGGCGCTTTGGGACGAGGGCAACTATTTGCTTCGTGGCGGCGCGGGGCCGTAAACTGACGCTTGAGCGCAGCGGATGCATGCATAATGATGTACTTGGCCCAGTTGCAGCCCGCCGCTGCGTCACCGGTCCGTCGGGGCCCCACCCACCGATCGAGTATTTTGGCCTCTCCTGGGATACGCTCGCGTAGCGCGTGTCCAGCAAGGCGAACGCGGGTCGGACCTTCTTGCGTGTCTCCCCAACGACGGGGCCAACGCTGAAGGTGCCCAGGTTGGGCAGTAGGACGCCCTTTTGCTGTTTCAACGCATCTTCATACGCAGCAGCGGGTTGGGGAATTGTCAGGGGCTTAAGGTGGAGGCTGCGCTGCATCCCCGTCCGTCAGTATCCAGGACCCGGCGACCCGCGGGCCCCAAGGATAATGTCTCACCGTTGACGAAGCGCGAGAGCTTCTCCCACAGCAGCTTGATCGACCCGGCGCTGATCTTGTTCTTGAAGCTGAAGGTACCCACCGCCACCTCTGCCACTAACCCATGCTCCGTCAACACTTCCATGTCCGTCCGCTCCACTTGGCGAGGTGAAACTGCTAATACAAGCTTCAGCTTATCAGGCCCCTGTTCTCTGACAAGCCTTCTACAGGAGCAAGCCTCGGCGCTGAGGTCCCATCATTTATGTATCTAGGACACTTGCATATTACTTCTAACGCGGTGGCTACTGTTGTGACAGAGCGATATGGACTCAGAAGATGGTCCAAACTCGTCTTTGTATGCCTCGGAGTTCAGGACGGCAGTGTGTCAATGTTTTTGAAAGATAATTTGAGCAAATGATGAAGATGATTTCAATGGGAGCAGTTTTTTCCGGCGGTCAACGCTTTGGTCAAACCCGTACCGTATGCATCTCGCCTGCCCCGGAGTGCCCGGGTGCATAGAGCATATCTCTTTATTGCCCCCGCCTGATTCCCTACGCCGTCGCAGACAAGGCTCTGTCTGCGTTCTCACGGCCATAATGTGACGACCTTGGACACATGCCTCAAACCCTTCACATGCCTTAAGCCAGAGGGTTAAGGCAGAGTGCTGGTGCACGCAATGAAGGGCATTGCAATGGTAAGGACGTTTGGGTTGAGCCCTTTTCGTTCGACTTGTCCCTGAGGTCACGACTGAATTGCCAATTGGCCCACAGCGAGGACGCAGGAAGGGTCAGTAGGGCGGCGGGGAGGGAGGGGCAGTTGCGGGGCAAGAGGGGCGGCTTGCTTTCGAAGTTCAATTGTCAGCGACACTATGCAGTCCGGTCCGGGGACGGGGGCCCGCCCAATCTCTCGCGCGCTACAATGTGCATGATCTTTGTGTATAGCTTATGCATACTGGGCTGCATCACTGCCCCTCTTCCGACGGAGGCACCAATGGGGTCTTGTCGGAGGACTTATCCGAGTCTGCCCCGAGTACCATGCAAATGCAGCCCTTATCTGAAAATGCTTCAGTTTGCTCCGGGCTGCCTTGGCTGTCTAAGTCGCATCAGTTAGTCCAGTCGGGTTCAACCGTCCTTCCAGTGAGCAGTACCGTGCGTGCGCTTATAAATTCGAGCAGCTCTCCGCTACTCCCACAGTATTCGAGTTCAACCAGCATACACAGCTTACTCTTCTAGAGACGCGCCCGCAACTGCCCCCTGCCCTCTTCACCAGCAGCCGACATCACCCGAGCCCAAGCTAGGTCGAAGGAATGGCGTCTATCAACAACAAGACCTTGTTGATTATCGCCTGCATCCTTGCGCTTATAGGATGGATTGTTGCGCTTGCCGGCGTCGCGAGGGTGAGCCGGATTGCTTATGTCAGCCCGCTGCGGCCGAACTTTTCGCATTTAAATGCATGCTCTCTATGAAATCAGCTCGTTGTCTTTGCTGCGCGTCGTCTGACACACGAGCTAACTGCCCGTCCTGAAATGCCCATTTCCCCACGAAGACGACCGACCTCTGCAACAAGCACGAGAAAGATAACCAGTGGCGAGGCTGGGGTGGCTACGACTGCGACAAGGCATGGCGCTACGACTGGTGGGGCATCTGGTTCACCTTCTTCCTGACGATCGTGCTGATCATAATGGCATGGTTCGACAAAGTTGGCGGTTGGGTCAGCACGCTGCAGGTGAGGCTTTCTCGCGACCCTGCTTAGGCGGAAGGGGAGGTGGCGAGACCAACAGCGCGGCCCGTTCGTGTGTGGCTTCTTGGCCAGGTTTGTGACACGCATTACGCTGCCTAACTTATACAAATTGCTTCTCCGCTTGCAGCAGCCGGGTTTGCTCACATGCCTCACATGTGCTCATTCCTTAGGAGCTCACGTTTCCTTTGTCTCACGCCCGTGTCTGGTGCTGCCTCTGCTGTGTGTCCCGCAGGCTTTCTGCGCCGCCTGTCTTTCGGTCACTATGATTGATACTCAGTAAGTCATGGCGGCAGGGCTCGTTACCGTGCGTGCGTTTCAGGAAGTGCTGTTGTTCAGGATCTCAGCTCCACCATTGACGCTTTCGTATGCTGGAGACTTTTAGTCCTACCGTTGTAGATTGGTTCTTACTCGCGGCCCTTCCTGACCATCCCCCTCGTTTCTTCCCTGCAGCAACTGGATTGGCATTTCTGAGTCGTGGAATGGCGATTCTGAGGACGCCGCAAACGCCGCTCTTGCTGGGTTCATCATTATTTGCATCGGTACGTCCGTGTGCCCCGCTTTGGAAAGGCTGCTTAGCTATCAAAATCAGTGAATGACGGGCACTCACCAGCACTCTGGCTGAACTGCTGTGTCAATCAAGCCAGGCTTTAGAAGGGGGACTGGGAGCGGGACTCCAGCCGCCAGCCACCCGGATCCACGTCGGCAGACGTCGTATGCACACAAGTCCCGCTCAATCCGCATACCCCTTCCTCCTGCCCACCTTGCTCCCTCGCAGCGCTCTTCCTCATCATCATCTTCCTGGGCATGGGTGGCGCCGGAGTGAACGTCAATGTCAGCATCTCGAAGTCGTCCAAGACGTCGCCGGAAAAGGAGTCCAAGCCCACCAAGTCGGTTGACAACGCGTAACAGTCAGCTTTCGAGCCGCCGACAGCGACAGCGCATTATTGCCCTTGTGGCACTGCTGGAAGGACGGAGGAAGCAGGTTGAACCGGGAGTGCCCCGGCGCTGCCCTCATACTACTATCACCTCTTCGACGGCCATTTGTCCATGCCCATGGTGGTATCTGATGTGGCCGTGCCGGGAGCAGGGTGCCTCATGGCTTGCTGACCTATGACAGCGTGAAGATGCATCACATATGTACTGATACCCTGGTGGTCTTCGTTCATTGCGATGTTACTCATGTGAAAAGGCTTCGGGATGGGGCAACTTTCGAGATTTGGCGGCTGTTGTCAGCTTGCAGGGTTACGCACGAAGGGCTATTGGGTGGCGACCGTTCCACATCCCACAGGGGATGGGGTGAGATTTGGTGAAAAAACTGGTGACAGGCCGTTTTTACAGGCCCCGTCGTCGGGGCGGCCTCACCCCTTGCACATAATCTTGGACTCTGCGCTGATTTCTATGACCTGTGTTTCTCGTGTCTCGTATTGTGATAGTTAAGTGCGGTATGTGGTGTTTCATGGCTTGGACACTGAGGCGTTTTGGACAGAAACCCTCGGCGGTCGGTGGTCATTATTGCGGCGAGGGCGGCTGCGCGTCTCGGAACCCCGCACACAGATAAGCGCCACGGGTCTTGATCAGGCCCCTATGCGAATAAAAGGGAGGCGCGCATGCCGAAATTGCTATGTGGTGGAGAAGGAATAAGTATGTCGAACACTGTTGGGGCTCTCAAGGTGCTGTCTTGACCGTCTCGGGGCTCATGGACTGAGCCAACATATCGAAGCTCTGCGTAAAATGGATCGGCAGGGACCAGCCGACAGGCAGCACCGCGGGACTAATGTCTATGGGCGCGCGGAAAGCTCGCAGCTGAGAGTGCTGGCCGTGCTGGAGGGCCCAAACGTTTAGGTCAGGTTATGTTGGTTGGTGCAGCAAACAGCACCTGGTGATATACCCGATCACCCCCTGACGTGCTGCTTGACAAGCGCCGAGGGCGTGACGGCAAGAACTGCATGTGTAAAATGCATAGCTGCGTCCTTCTACCCTCGGCTCTAAGTCCAGTTGCTCACGGACTTACGGAGCGTGAGGGCCACTCGGCTCTCCACTGACCCAGGGGTCGGCTTTCGAACCTTCTCCACTGCTCATCCTGGTGCCTTCCCAACCAAGCACACGTTGGCCCACCCGTTCTTGCAGTCTGAGATTGGAAAACACCAAACATGAAGGCTGGGAAGGATTTGTGGCGACGCTGGGGCAACATGTCATGGTGCTTTGGAAAAAGTGTCTTGGTGGGGCTGGCCAGGCCCATGCCCACTCCTGTCGGTCCGGCCGTCTTGCATCGCTTAGCGCTGCCAATCCGCTGCAACGGTGCCATGCGGGTGATGACTGTCAACCCGCTAGAGGCACCCACGACCGACCAGTACCACGACAGAAATCACGGCAGGATCCGAACTGTACGCCGTGCCATTCAAAATGCCATCACAAGTCGTAGGCACTGCCCCATGCTCCGGCACCCATCACTCTGTGCGGAGTGCGCGGTTTGAGCTTCAGCAGCGGTATTGCACTGTCCCCATCTGAACACAGGAAATAACACGAGATTGGAAAACACCAAACATGAAGGCTGGGAAGGATTTGTGGCGACGCTGGGGCAACATGTCATGGTGCTTTGGAAAAAGTGTCTTGGTGGGGCTGGCCAGGCCCATTTCCCACGACCGACCAGTACCACGACAGAAATCACGGCAGGATCCGAACTGTACGCCGTGCCATTCAAAATGCCATCACAAGTCGTAGGCACTGCCCCATGCTCCGGCACCCATCACTCTGTGCGGAGTGCGCGGTTTGAGCTTCAGCAGCGGTATTGCACTGTCCCCATCTGAACACAGGAAATAACACATGCACTGCGGTGCCGTACGCTACACGCCCCCCTGCAGACCAGCATGAGCCTATGTGCATTATACGACAACTCAATTTACCACCCAATGATGCTCGGTGCATTGTCTGTACATGCACGTCCTGAACTAGCACGACATGAGAACCCGAGCACATGCAATGCAGCGCGAAGCAGACCTCTTGCAGCATCTCCTGCACGCCCCGTGGAGGATCTATGCATGACTACATGGCCCATAAATGATGAATCTGCACACCGTAACCTCCTCACGCCCGCAGCTACGACTCACCCGAACCCGCCCCCAGCATTTGCGATGCACTCTGCGCGCGGACCATACGCGCCAGCGGGCTCACGCCGACCTGCGGCCCGACCGCTCCGCCCAGGAAGGTCAGGGACGGCTGGACCATGGGTCGTCTCAGCCCACCACCACCCAAGCCGCGGCCCATCCCCCGACCCCAGTGGCGTCGCTGGTCGGAGGGAGCTCTAGAGCAGTGGCCTTCAGGGCTGCCTAGCCCGCCTATGCTCATGGCATCGGGGCCTGCGCTTGCGGCCCGGCTCATCGGGGCGACGCAAGAGGTCGAGGGGCCGTCTCGAGCCCAGCGCGGCGCCGCCGGGGGCCGTCCGGCCAGCGGCGCGGGCGCGGAGGACGCCGGCACCAAGGCGGAGCACACGCCGGGCGGCAGAGGCGGCAGCCCGCCTTCGAAACCCCCGTCACTGGGGCTGTAGAACCCAAAGGCGCTTTCCCCGCGTGCTCCTGGCCTGCTGGCGGCCTCGGGCCCGGCGTCCGCCGCCGACCCGTGGCCGTCGCCCGCGGCGGTGGAGGCAGACGATTGGACTGTACTTCCTCCGACGCGCTCCAGTGCATGTCCTAAGCCCTGCCATGCGGCGTCGGCGTTACTGGCGTGCAGGCTGCCGTCGCCGCCCCCGCAGGTTCCAGTACTCATGCGGGGAGGCGCATCAGCTGGTTGCGCCCACGTCGCCACATCTGTCGTCGCAGCTCCCGACCTCCCCGCCGCCTCCATCCCCAACCCACCACCCCACTCGGCCTCCAGGAGCTTTGCCTCCGAGCCCCCGCGCCCAGCCGGCGGCGCTTCTTCGTCGGCAGCTGCTCCCTTTCCGTCAGGCGCAGCCAGCACCGTCGACGCCGCCGTCGGAGGGGCGCCGGACATGCAGAACAGGAGCGGCAGCGGCAGGAGCATGGTGCAATTGCACAGCGCCACCAGCAGTGTCAGGGCGCCGGGGGCCGCGCCGTCCCGGCTGACTCCGCAGGCGCGAGTCAGCAGGGCCCCGAGAGTGCCGCTGAGCGCGCCCGAGAGGTTGAGCAGCGAGTAGAGGCAGGCGAAGAGCGTGGCCTCCACGCCGGGCGGGCAGAGGCGCGCGGACAGCGCCAGGAGGGGCGTCATCATGACCTGCGGGTGGCAAACAACGGTTGCCGGTTGTTCGGTTGACAGGTTGGAGATTTGCTTCGAGGAGGGGCTTCGAAAGCATGAAGCGGCCGCACAGGCAGTTACGCAAGCGCGACCGGCTCTGATGACGGCATTTGGGGGGATTTGCCTGCGGTTGTGTACCCATCCCAATATGACAAGCATCACAAGCGGGGCGGCAAGCGAATGCAGGGGCCACACAGGGGCCACACAGCTGCAACCAGCACAGGTGGCGCGCGGATCCGCTGCCGCCGCAGCCGTCAGCATTTCCAAAGGTGGGCAAAGAAGCGGCGCGATGCGCCCTGCATAGGCACTCGGGGCCACCCAGCGCTTACCTCGGCAATGGCCCGCAGCACGGCGTAGTCCCCAAGCACGAAGACCTGCCGGGGTGTTGAGTAGTTGGTGGCGGGGTGTGGCAGCGTGGCTAGCGTACATGCGTCACAGGTGCATACAAGCGCCGCACGCTGTGTGGTAGTGAGTGCCGGGGAGCGCCTCCCTCCCTCCCTCCCCATCCAGAGCGCCGCCTCCACTGGTTCCCTCGGTGCAAAGACCCAAAGCCCAAACCCTGCCCTCAAAGTCCGTGACATATCATAGCTTGTATGAAGTACCGCTCGGCGCGCACCTACGTACCCTCCCCCGTCGTTCACCGCCACACATGTATATCGCCCGGCCCGAGGATATGGATCTCCCCGCCCACCCGCGCCTTCCCTCTCTGCTCATCGCCTTCCTACTGTACCGTCCCGTGCTGCCCGGCCCGCCGCTCTGGACTACTTTCCTACACCAATCACATCGCCGGCCAATCCCATAAGCCCGCGGCGCACCTTGTCGCTTATGCCCAGAGCCAAGTTGGTCCGGGTGACAAGCAGCAGCTGCGTGGCGGACAGGGCCCAGCCCACCAGCGCGCACCACAGCAGCATGCTGCGGAGCGGGTAATGCACCAGCAGGGCCTGGTAGGCCAGCACGCCTGGGGGCAGGCGCCAGCGGGGTTGGTTATGGCGGTGAGGAACACATCCCAGAGTTTGCTTACGTAGCTCTGCCTGTCTGGCACTCGGTTGCGGGCGTGCGCGATGAGCGCGGTGTCAGGAGAACGGCTCGGGCTGTGCTGCTGTGCACCAACCGTATTCATGTGGATGACTTGAGGGGTGCAGCTGTGGAGTCCAGGCAACCGTGCCCCAGACAGACAGACCGCACCTGCCACGCCCGCGAAGCTGCCTGCCAGGTACACGATCTCCTGGAAGGCGGCGCTGAAGTGCAGCGTGTAGACCTGGAAGTAGAACATGGCCGCCGTGGGGGAGGGACACGACTGCGGCAGAGGCGGACCAGGGTGGGGGTTGGGCCGGTTGGGGTGGGATACGGGCAGGTTGGGGTTGGGGTCGAGGAGCGGAACCAAGAGGGGCTCGGCAGGGATGGAGGCGGGAGGGCAAGTGCCAAGCCCTGATTGCCTGGCACGTTGGAAGGTAGCTGGAGGAGCGTATGGTACCTACATTTGTACCGCCTGTGCCCTTGCAGTACCCCTGCGTTGCCGATGCCAGGACGTCTTGCAAGTGCGACTCCCAACGCCATACCCTTGAGCTGGGGACCAGGCACACGTGGCGGAGCCGCACATCCCGGCCCGGCGCGTTTGCATCCAGCTACCGAGAAGGCCGGGCGCGGCGCTTCAGGCGGTCAACCGCACCTGCCAGCAGAAAATGAAGAGCGCAGGCAGCAGGATGCCTGGGTCCCGCAGTGTGCGCCACACGGTGCAAACCAGAGCCACCGCGCCGCCGCCGCCGCCTCCGGGGCCTGTCCCGTTGGTTCTGGCTTCTGGGTAGCGAGCGGCGAGCGGCCCTGCCGCCGGCGTGGCCGAATGGGGCGGCGCTTCCGCGTCGTAGGCCGACAGCAAGGGCTCTGCGCAACGGGGAGGTCATCGCTCCAGAAGGGCTAACGGTGTTCGGTGTTCGTGGACAACCCCGATAAGCACACCGGCTGGTTGAATGTCATATACATCAGGGTTGCTAGGAGCCCCTGAGGTCGGCTTCTGGGGAGCCCGTGAGCTTCTGCTGACACTGACGCCTCCGCATTGCCGCCACAGCTCCTCACCTAGGAGACCATCGTCGCCAGCTTGCCGCCACAGGGCTTTGCTGCCGCTCGCCGCCGCCTCAGCGCCCTCCCAGCGCTCGCGGCCTTCCGCTTCAAGACTGCTCGCCACCGCCGTCCCTAACGCCGCCGCTCCCTGCGCAGCCTCGTCGTCGCCAGGCGCTTCGCCGCCGCCAGCCTCTAGCCCTGGCCGCTCCTCTGCCCCGCCACGCGCCGCGCCCCGCAAGCCGCCCGGCTGCCCTCCACACGTCCGCACAGCCCCGGCTGACGCGCTCGCCTCGGCCCCACCCTCCCCACCGCCCCATCGCTGCTGCCAGTCAGCCTCCACGGCCGCCGCCGCCACCGCCACCGTTCGCCGCTCCCCCCGGCCCCTCCGTCCCCGGGCCTTTCCCTCCGCCCAGGGCCGGCCCAACCCCGTGCGGCGCTCCTCTGTGAGGAGGCCGGCGCAGGCTGCGTCCAGCAGTAGCCCGCCCGCCGCCAAGGCGAACACCGGCCGCGGGCCCGCCGCGTCCAGCAGCCGCCCGGTGGTGTACGCGCTCAGCACGGCCCCCGTCGAGTAGGTGGCCCAGGACAGCACCTGGTAGAAGCTGGCCACCTCCTGCGTGCGCGTGGGAGTGTTTGGCATCCGGCTGGGTCGGTTGGTTTGTGAATACACCCCAATCACGGGGCATTGGGTGACGTGGGGCGATGGGTGGGACGGGGCGGGTGTTTGCGATGGGGTGGGTTCAGGGTAGGGCGGGGTAAGGGGTTGAGGAGCGCTGCCGTGAATGGGTCGGGCTCTGGGTCGTGCGCGTGGCGCCGCTGCAGACTGAGTAGACGTTTGACACGGTGCAGCGCGAGCTGTCCCGGCCTGCAGCGCTGTGGCCGGCCCGCACTGTCGGCCCACGTCGCGACAGCCCAGCTGTCCCGGCCGCCATCGCGGCGCGCATGCGCCGCCCAGACCCGCGGTCGTGCACCCTGGCGACGTTGTCATAATCCTATTGCCGTACATGTCGTACAGCTGCACACCTGCGGCTTGCCCTGGCTCAAGCCCACCAGCACTGCGTCCGCGATGACCTGCGTCCAGGCGGTGCAGGCGGAGCTGCCCACTAGCAGCAGCGCCGCGGGCAGCGCAGAGCAGGGCAGCGCAGCCAGGCAGCCCCAGCAGGCAGAGCCTGGTGGGGCCAGAGGGGAGGGGATGACTAGGTGACACGCGTCATCACTGGAGAGTGCTGAGGCGCATGTGTCCCGTGAGAGGGGGTAGTGTGAGGCCGGCGGTCGGAATGGAGCATAGATGCGTGGAGTGGCCCCACGGATGTCCTTGCTTGGCACGTCCTATTCGTTAGCCTATGGCCGCGAACGACATCGGGCCATGCTCACCGACGAGCCCGACCAGGAGCAGGTAGGCCTTCCGGCGGTAGCCCAGGAGCGGGACCAGGTCCGTCATGAGGCCCAGGAGCGGCGTAAGTTCCCACGGTATCTGCCCCGCCGTCTGGAAGAGCCCCGTCTGCAGACAGCCAGCCAGGACAGAGGACACACACACACACACAGCCAGAGGAGTACGGTAAGACGGCCGGCGGATGGACGTGCCATTCAGTCCTGCATCGCTGCAGTCCTTCGACCGAGTCCTGCTGCTTATTGTCGAGAATTCCCCGAGGCGAGATGTTCGACTCACGCTTGAGGGCCCCAGCCCCAGGTTGTCCTTGCAGTAGTAGAAGACCGCCAGTGAGGCCATGTCGAGTATGCCCTCCACAAAGTAAACTGTAATGATTGGCGGGTGATGATGCAGCGTTAGGGGGAGAGAGAGTGGTCGAGAGCACGCGTACGGGGGCGTGTGTTTTGTTGGGCGGTTTGTCGGGGGGGGGGGGGGTCGACACTTCCCCACCTGGCCCACATGGGGCGCCCGAAGCCTTCAAAGTGCAGGGAGTCTTTAGGCGGAGGCACTTGCCTATGGAGACTCCGAGCAAGTCCCATCGCCACTCCACACGGGACCAGACGGCCATCGCAAGGGACTTCTTGCAGGTTGATCGAGGTCCACTATTTAGAGCTGTGACGCTCTCTGACATATGCGCGTCATCTTGGGACGGTCCCACCTATGCGCGACTCAGCAATGCCGAGACTGTCGCTGTCAGTTGCGGTTAGGAAATCGCTAATTGGAAGGTGGACAATGATGCCCGGTAAGCAAATAAGAGCGAAGCTTTGATGTGCGTTTAACGACAAATTCTGCGACCACGGTTCCGTCCGGTTGAAAACCGTGCGCGCCTGCAAGACACTTGGGTGACGGGCCCTTCGCTGCCAGCATTGTTACATAAGCGCCCAATGCAGGCACGACACTCAGAGCCATGCTACAAGGATGCAACCCGCCAACGCTCCGTACACCTTCCGGGCCAGGACGGCGGGGACGCTCTCACGCGGCCGGAGAGAACGCCCACGGCAACCGTTCGCGCCCCCATGCGCAGAACGCACGGTGCTCATCAAAGAAGGCGCTGCCAGGCGGAACGTCGCGCAGCTGCGTCACCTCCCGCACCAGCCGCGCCACGTGCCCCTCCTCGCCGGTCCCGTCCCCATCGCGCCCGGGAGCCGTCGCGCCCACCACCTCCCGCACCAGGCCCAGTGCCGCGCAACGCACCTCATCCGCGGCATCGTACAGCCTCGAGGAAGCCGCCGCGCAGAGCCCTTGCAGCGCGCCCAGCGCGGCCCCGCCCGCCTCATCCCCGTCCCCTTCCCCGGCCGCCCCTGCCGATGCCTCCCTTAGCGCGGTCGCCACGGGCCCGCTCCGCAACAGCATCTGGGTCACGTAGCACGCCTGCAGGCGGCAGCTCGCCCCGCTGACCACGGCCACGCAGGCGCCCAGCCGCCCCACCAGCTCCCCCAGCTGCCCTACCAGCAAGCTGCGGGGCAGCAGCCCCCGCCGCAGCGCGATGTGCGTGCAGCGCAGCGCCGCCAGCAAAGCCGCCGCCGGCAGCTCCTGGCACGCCGCCAGCGCACCACTCAGCACCGACAGCAGCTGCCGCCCCTCGCCCTCTCCGCCTCCCTCCCCATCGCCGCCGCCCACCGCCGTCTCGAGGCAGGCCTCCAGGCAGAGAAGGACCAGCGTGGCGCAGCGTGGCTGCCGCGGAAGCCAGGCCAGGTCCTCACCGATGTGGGTCAGCGCTGCTGTGGTGCTGGACGCGTGCCACTGCAGCGTCGACCGCCGGCCGGCCCGGCCTGACGGCGACGCGCCGCCGCCGGAGACCTGACGGTCCTCCATGGCGACGTCACCGTCGCCGCCGCCGCTGACGGAGGCGTCGGGTCGCGCCGCCTCGTCGACGTCCATAGCGGCAGCTGTGGCGCCGCAGGCGGCGGCCGGCGCCGGCGCAGGCGAGGGCGGCAGGGGAGACGAGGAGACTTCTGTTGGCGGCAGCACGCGGCCGAGCAGCTCGTCCGGCAGGCGCAGCAGGTAAGACTGGGCGCTGTACGGCAGCAGCAGGCGGGCCAACACGCCCGCGGCCAGTAGCACGTTGGGCGAGCTCCCGGGGGCCACCTGAAAATGGAGGGATGGGCATCCCGTGGCGTGTTAGTGGTGGCAAGGTTGCTTCTGCCTCCGCATGTTGCATGGAGCAACATCAGACCCTTGCGTGCGCGACACTGGCCGAAATCCGTGAAAATGAACTGCATGCATACGGCCCCCTCCCATTCGACCTTGCCAACCCCCGTGAAACTGAGAGAGCACCTCACCTCCTCCTGCGCATAGACGGTAGCAACCCCTCCCCGGTCACGCACGCACCTGACCCAGCAGCTCCACACGGTGCGCTTCGACCAGCTCGTCCACCCCGCCTTCGCAGCCGCACACCTCTGCCAACCGCCGCATGAGGGACTCCTCCGCCAGAGCGCCTGCGGGATCTGCCGCAGACGCACCTGCGGGCCCGCCGGCGGCGCCGACAGCGCCCGGAACCACGGCCGCGACGACCGCCCGGCCCGGCGATCGCAGGTGCAGGCAGATCCAGAGCAGACGCGCGGCGTGGCGCCCGCAGGCGGGGCCACACGTCTCCACCAGCTGCTCGACGGCCTCCTGCAGCGCCCTGGAGCAGGGGCATGCGTGGCATTGGGTCAACACCCAACAGCCGCCATGCGTACCTACGCTCAGTCATCCGCCGACTCAACTGGGCAGACCCAAGCTACCACATGGAACGTATCCTCTGTCCTGCACATGCTTCTCCCACTCTAAGTTGCCACATTGCGTTAGCCTATGCGGGGCTCTGGGACGCGGAGTCAGGTCGCGAGCACGCCGCGGGGCCAGCCTGGCGCACCTGCGCACGCGCGTGTCCTCGCTGGTCAGCAGCGACTCAAGGCCCAGCAGGTCCAGCGCAGTGGCCAGGTGCGCATCCAGCGCCCGCCGCGGACCCGCACCCCTGTAGGCAGTGGACGGGAACGCGGGAGGGAAGACACGCCCAAAGTCATGTATCGCCAAAGCCGCTTTGCAGGAGGGGCTTTCGGTTGGTACACGAATCTGGAAAGTCAAGCGGGCGCATCCCTGCACAGCCAACTGGAAGATTGGCACGGCTCCTGCACCGCAAACCGCGCCGCCTCCGTACCGCTCCGATTACTGCGTATGACATGGGCTACCACCGAGCGACCGCATCGGCCACCCGCCATGCCACCCCTTCGCCAGCCTCACGCGCCACCCTGCCTCCCCAGTCCCCACCTGGCGACGCAGGCGAGCACCTCCAGCGCCGCCGCGCGCGTCCCCACGTCGGCTGCCTCGTCCGCCAGGCGCGGCTGCAGAAGCTGCAGCGCCAGCTCGGGGTCCGTGAAGGCGCCGACGATGGCGCAGCAGTCGCGAATGTGCAACCGGACCTCCGGGTCCGTGATGGCCTGGACGCACAGGCGCAAGGGAAGGATCGGGGAGGAGGGCGTAGAGAGGGGAGTGCTTGAGACCCAATTGCAACTAGCATTTGCAGCTTGCCAGGATCCGTGTGCCCTCTTGAAACGACAGACTCATACTCGCTAACATTCCTTAAGTGTTATACATGCCGAAGAAACCCCCCTCACCTTGGCCAGCGCCGGCAGCAGCAGGTGCAGGTGCTGCTCGCTCCACTCCTCCACCAGCACGAGCTGCGTGCGCAGCAGCGCAGCGGCGCGGCGGCGCGCCTCCAGCATCCAGGAGGTGATCTCCTCGCTCAGCGCGCCCACGATGCGACCGAAATTGCTCTGGACCAGCCGCCGGGTGCCGATGCGGGGTCGCGAGCGGAGCGGGCCGGGGAGGACGAACACCGCGCGCCCGCCTGACGAGACCGCGGCGGAGGGGGCGGGGCCAAGTTCGGCTATGCGGCCCCGTGCAAGTCCACGCCTCTGAACATGACAACACAGCCCAGGTCTTCTGTAATAATGAAGGTTCAGAGCAACGACAACACGACCCAAAACAAGTATCGTAAAAGGTTCAGTTGACTACCGCCTTGAGCGTGGAAGGACTTAGCCCCTGCGCCTCCAGCTATCACGCACATGGGTGACGCTGAGCACTCACCGTTGACTGTCTCCTCGCCCGCTGTTACGCTGCCGTAAACGAAGCCCGCCGCCCCGGGCGCCTGCCAGCCGATGCCGTGCGCCTCCTCGGGCAGGTAAGTAAGCGTGTCCTTGAGGTCCTTCTCGTGGTCCTTCTCGTATTGCACACCCAGCCGCTCCAGAAGGGCCACCGCGTCAGCCTGGCAGGGCGCAGACGGTGTACAGATCATCAGGGGCCGGCACAACGTCTGTGGAGCTAGTGCCACGGCAGGGGTCAGAAGGCAGGGGCCTGACGAATACCGCGTTACTATGCCAAACAAGCATGGTGCGAAAACCCCGGAAACCCGCCGTGGCCTAGGGCTCTCTGCTGAGGTAGGGGGCTGCAGCATGAGAATAAGGCCCAAACAGCCAAGCTCAGCGAGCCCCGGTGGACCCCTCACACCTGGGCATGTCCAGCGCGCGCACCTGTATCTCGGGGCTCTCGTCGTTCAGCGCGCTGAGCACGAAGGGCAGCAGCCTCGCCTCGTGGTCCAGCCGCTCCCGCAGCCCCGTCATCCAGTCCGCAAGCACCGACAGGAACTCGCGCCTCACAGCGGGGTGCGAGTCAGCCGCCAGCTTGCCACAGAAGTTGACCTGCCAGAAGCAAGGCCGGGGGAGCGCATAGTCGCAAGAGTTTATGGCCCGCACTCACATCGGCAGCGGCACCGCGCAGGAAGATGCATTCCGACGCCGCTTTCGGTGTTATTGTGTCGGTTCGCGCCCGGCCGGGGATGCCAGCGCACCTTCAGGTCGTCTCCATAGAAGGCCTTGACGGAGATGACGTTGGGATCCCGCCAGGCCACCATCTCCAGGATCATCTCGTGGGCGCCCTGCGGCACGGGCCAAGCGGCAACGTTAGGCCGCCTTGAGCCGCCTGGAGCGAGTCCAGCCGAGGGATAAATGGTATGGGGTCGATGCACTGAGCTGTTATATTGCCCGCAAGGGAATGCCGTGCTCCTCTTAACTCGGACAGCCCCGTGTAGCAGTCCTCCTGCACGTCCGGTAATCAGGACCATATGCTCCTCACGGGCGCGCCAAGTCCCACGAGCGCCTGCTTATGCGGTGGGGGGCCATGGGCACGGCATTCGGGAAAGCCCCTGAGCGGCAGAGAATGCGACCCGACAGGGCCGGGGTCCCCTGGGGGTGTGCCTCTCACCGCCGAGCTCACCTGGTGCATGGTGGGCCGGAGCGCCTGCAGGGCGGCGATGCGCACGCGGTGTCGCTTGGCGGTCGTGAGCGGGAGCACCGCTGCCACCAGCTGCTTGGCGATAGGCTGCAATCGAATGCCCAGAGCCTCTGAGCGCAGGGGAGTGAGGGGCAAATAGTTGTAGCACCTGAGCAGGCAGGGCAGCGCAAATCGCGGATCACCCCTCGGGGGCTGTGGCCGTCATCCCCACCCGAGGGATATCTCTCCAAATCCGCCCCGACCACACATGACCCACGCCAACCATATTGGCACACGCCTGTCACCCACCGATGGCCCAACCGAACCGGTCCACTGCTGGTGCCCTGAACCAGCAGCATCCGCGGACCCACCGTTCATGGCAACCAGGGTTGCGCACGCCTCCTCCTGCACCTCGTGGAAGGGGTCGTCGCACAGCGCCCCCAGCACCTCCACTGCCTCGCCCGCGTAGCCGCCAAACGACTTGCCGCCCAGCACCACCAGGCAGCGCAGCAGGCGAGCCAGCGCGAGCCGCACCTCCTCACACGGCTCCGTCAGGTTCTGGGCGCATGGTGGGCAGGCGCGCGGTCCACCATAGGTCAGCAGCTAGGTGAGATGCAGCCAGGGATGTCTCTTATCTACGCGTCTCGGGTGGGTCGATGCACCAAAAAGGCCCCGGTGGCAGCGCGCGGCGGATGTGTAGGAGTCCCCCCCCTAAAGCAAAGCCCCAAGCGTGCGAGGACGGGCACTGGAGCTCTTCACTCCACCCTCTCATATACCCCCCCCCGCCCAAACAATGCAAGGCGGACAAAGAGCACCCCGTACCGAAGCCTGTCGTCCGCCAGCTTACCATGCACTGCCTCCCGCCACCTGCCCCACCTCCCCATCCGCCCACACCTTGCTGCCCTCCTCGCTGTGCCGCACGCGCTCCGCCAGCACGGGGAATGTGTAGGGCAGCAGCGACAACACCGCCTGCGGCGCGGCCTGCAGCAGGCGCAGCAGTCCGCTGACCGCCATCTCGCGGCACGAGTCGGCGGGGTCGTCGAAGCGGCGCAGCAGGGCCTTGCCCAGCCCGTCGCCCTCCAGCCGGTCCGCCAGCCACGACTCGCTGAGGGCGGGGTTGTCCAGAAGCTGGGACTGCAGGGAAGCGGACGGGGGGAGACGGATGACGGGGAGACGGGAACGGCTGGTGATCAAGGGCAAGGCGAAGGGCCGTGGGGGAGGGGCCGATGTCGGGCGCACACAGGCTGGACGGGGGTGCGTGATGCGCCAACCCCCCTTTGGGTCTGGGCATCACCGGCCCCACAGCAAAGTTAAGGAGGTGACTCACATGCACGTCCTGAAGGGCCTTGCGGCGGGCGCCCTGCGAGCTGTCCTTGAGCCCCGCCACGCAGCGGGCAACCAGCTGCAGCGCCGTCGCCGGGTCCGGTTTGGCAGTCGTCGCCGCCTGCTGTGAAGGCGGTGCCGCCGGTGCCGGGGGCTGTGACTGAGCCACCTCTACGCCTAGCGGCCGACTAGAGCGCTCGGCCGAGGGCTGCTGGGCGGCGGGCTTGGGTGCGGGGCGCTTCGTACCCTGCATGGAATCACTGCTGAAGCCGTGCCACAGCTTGTTAAAGTTGACCCCTTGCGCCTTTGGCGCCACGTGCGCGCCCTTCAGCTGCTGCCAAATGGCGTCCACCTTGCTGCCGCCACCAGCCGCACTGGCACCACTTGTGACCCCCGGTGAGGGCCCGTGGGCGGAGGACGGGTTAGTGCCCGGGTCGCTCATCGCGGAAGGGCCTAAGGAAGCACCCAGTAGTGTCCTTTCTGCGTACAGAGCCCGTATCTATGCCCTTGTTTGCCCCCGGGCCGCGGGTCGCCGAACGCCAAGAGGGTCAAGGAGATAAAGCGAGTTCAACTTGATACTATGGTGGTAAATTTATTTCCCGTTGCACAAAGGCTGGGCGACGACTGACGACTAACGCAGTCAACACTTATGAGGGCCGATGAGAGTTTAAAATCATTCTCGTGCACACCAGTGTGATCTGTGATGAGTTATCGTTTGGGGCGTGTAGCTCATTCCGCGGTTTCCGTGACTGTTGGGACGCGAGCCTCGACCCTCGACTTTGCACCCCCGCAAGGTATTTTGGGACCTGTCGACATTAGCTATGCGTTGTATAGTTGCTGCTGGGCTGAATGCCTACTACTCATCACCGACCGGCCCTTGGGTCACGATCGCAAGTAAGGCCAGCGTTCCGCTGGCAGGCCCGTAGCTCGGCTTGGTGCTAGCGGTAAACGGTTGACGGCGGGCAGGGTTAGGGGCGGGCGCGTGGCTGCGCTGTGCCGGGAGGGGCCGGGTGTGTGCAATTGGTAGGCGAAGGATGTTGATTGAAGGGTTTGCATGAGTGTGCATGCGTGTGCGGCTGTTGAACAGGCTAGTACTGCGAACTGGGCTGCACATGCGGTGCAGGGATGGGGCGAACATGTGGCAGCGCGGTGGCATTTGCTGCAACAAAAGGAAGCATTTGCGGTTGCCAGCGGCATGTGCAATTTGTAGGCGCTGCAGAGGCGGCCAGAGGGCATACCCGTTCGCACAGCCCTTCGCAAGAGTCTGCTCATGACATTTCAAACATCTCTGCCCCCTTCAGTGCCCCTTCTCCTTCAAACCGCGCAGGTGGGCCCATCGCTCCGCCTGCAAGGGCAGCAAACAATGATGACTTGCTTTCCAAGGTCTGAGGGGGGCCGTAGTAGGAAGACGACCCGGTTTCGGTCGGCTGGTGAGCGGATGGCCATCTGCGAGCCAAACGGACCCACTGGCAAGACAACTACGAACCTCACGAACCAGCTCCAACCTTCGACTGGGCCTGCACAAGATCCTGCACGGGCATGCTGCAGCATGTCACTCGCCGCCGATGCTGCCGCCGGGTGGAAGGAGCGCCTCGGCACGCCAGCGGTGCTTTCCTCGACATTTATGCAACGGCCACCGTGCGGGGGCCGAAGGTCTTGCTGGCATGGCGAAGGACAGCGCCTGCATGGCACTGCCGGCCAGTACGACCGGTAGCACACGCATATACGGCTGCTTGACTTCGGACGCTCGTGGCAGCGTAAAGGCAGCTTGGCCGGCAGGCCACCTAACGCCAGACACGCGCCACCGTGGCCGGCAACCGTGCTGCCCTGCCGCTACACAGCACCCAGCAAGTCCGCCGGGCCTCTCAGCGCCGGAGTAGGATCTGCTTCAATCAGACAGGGGGCCTTCCAGGGCCTGACGAAAAAGGGGCCGGCGGCAGGGACAATGGGACGTGCTGTAGTAGTGCCCGGTTCTGCCACAGAGACCGTACATGTGGCGGCTGGGGCGGCGACATTGAAAATGGGGCATGCTGTAGTAGCGCATGCGGCAGAGACGGTGCCTGTGCGCTGCACGCTCCCCCGGCCATGATGGCAAACACGAAAGGGCTCGAGAGCTGAGCGGACGTACGCGTAGCGTTTGTGCGCCCGGTGTGAGGACTAGGCCTTACGCGCGGCCGCAGGGACCACGGCTGCGGACCGCCGAAGTTACCGCTCTGGCATGCACGGCAGTGCCGGCGCTTAGACCCAGCGCCGGTGGTGTAATGCACATTGGGCTACATCCTGTATATCGTGGATCGTGTAGTGTTCGTGAACGCCGGCACGCTTTTCCTTACCGCCACAGTTTCGTCACCCGCGCCTGCAGGTTTGCGCAGAATCCCGGTAAGTTTCCGATTGAAAGGGGAGTGCCCATTTGCCCCCTTCCTCGTTCTCCTTTCTCTGAAACCTTCCCAACGGAAGGGGCAAAAAGGCCATATCCATCTCCCTGCCTGCCCCACGCGGTGCTGCACGCTTGCGCCAGCCCGCACCTCACTCCCGGAGCTCACAGGGCTACTGATTTTACGTTTATTTACATTCAATGCACTACAAAGGAGAAACTGGTGGTCACCGTGCAATGAGAGCGTAGGTGTCACAGAGCCTATATGCACAGCACAGAGCCCATGCGGGAGTGCACGCCAACGCTACGCACAAACTCCATTCCCGCCCAATGCAACCGATCCACGCGCCACCAGGCAGGCAGCAAGCAACGACGTGGACATTCGCAAGCCCGAAATCAAGGCAGCGGGATATTGAGGGCACGCTTCATTCGTAAATGCAACACAGTCAAACCAACTTGCCAAGGTCTTGACTTGCACCCGGATCTGGCATCATGCATGCCCGGTGCAGTGTCTAGGACGGGATACACACGTAAGAATAGAGGCAATCTTCATGCCGCTAGACAACTCGAGGCATCATGGCCTGCATCGTACGACAGCACCCTGTGGGCGCTTTCCATGGAACTTGGTAAACGGCTCACACCTTGCGTTCATGGCGCATGAGCCCTCCCTGCGGACTCGCATCCAGCGTGGGTTTCCTGCCTTCGCCGGGGTCCGCTACAGGCGCCGGGAGCCTCGCTCGGCCTCTGGACCCGTCAGCTTCGGACCAGCATCACCTGCGCACCGCCCACATTCGAACACGACTATCCAACCACCAGACTGCGCTCCGTATCCGCCGGCACCCTGTACCCGAACACACCTTCGCCCCCTTCCTCAGCAGGCAGCTGCGATCCCTTGTCCTTGCCGCCCTTCCAGCCGCGTCCCCACCCATCCCACCCATCCAAGCCCGCCCGTCCGCCCACCTGCACCGCGCGGCCGTGCCGTGCCATGCCACACCATGCCGTACCGTGTCAAACACAGCGGCCCCCTCCCTCGAACCACACGCACCCTTGGCCCTCACCCTGCATACCACCCGCTCCTTGCTGCCGGCCGCGAACGCTTGCCCCCGCCCCCCCCCCCGCGCCCATCTCATGGACTCCCTTCCCCTCCCATCGCCCTCGCGCCCATCTCACGCTCCTCCTCCTCCTTCTCGTCCTTCTCCTCCTCCTCCTCCTCCTCGCACAGCTCGAACCCACCCCATCTGTCACCCACGCGCCTCAGCGCCGCTCTCGGCCCGCCGTGAGGCGCAGCGCGGCGTAGGTGATGAGGTGCAGCACGCCCAGGTAGCCCAACAGGATGACCGCCAGGCGCCAGAAGGGCTCGCGCATGCCAAAGTAGCGCAGGATGAGGTTGGTGTCGACGGTGCAGTCGGGGCCGGGCGTGCCCAGCAGGCGCTTGAGGTAGTTCTCGGGGTGCAGCGCCGGGTTGCCGGGCAGGTACTCGGGCAGCACCGACAGCACGGGTGTGCCGAAGCCGCTGGAGCAGCTGGACACGCGACCGCGGTACTCGGCGGCTGCGGGGGCCGGGGAAAGCGGGGGTGGGGGGGGCGCGAGGGTTTGGAGCCGTGGGGCGAGGACCGGACCTGAGCCGACTGGAGGCCCTGAGCGTGCGTGACAAGGAGGGAAGAAGAGGATGAACACCCACGCGACGGCGTGTGGGACATGGCTGACCGTGGACAGACACCGCTTCCCTTCGTATTCTCCTTCCGTCAAGGAGCGTCTGTGTGCACCGCCCATACCCGCCGTCCCCCCGCCGCCTACCCCGGTCCCACTCACATGCCATTCCTTGAAACGCCCATGACATGGTGCTGAACCAGCGGAGGCCCCACGTGAGCCACTTCTGGTCCATGTCCTCGTAGCGGACTGGTCGAGGGCGGGGAAAGGGCGGCGGGAGCACCATGCGTGAGCGCGCGCGGGAGTGGTGGTAAGCATGTGCGGTAGGCCGCAAGATGAGCAACCAAGGCCAGGGGAAGGGGATGCCCAACCGCCCGATCAATCCAATCCAAAACATGTGGGCTTGGGCGTCGGTCCGTCTGTTCCTTACGCACTGGCTGGCCATTGGGGGCCATTGGGGGCCATTGGGGGCCATTGGGGGCCATTGGGGGCCATTGGGGGCCATTGGGGGCTGACTGCTGCAGTGCCATAAAACTGCACGCTTGCCTGCTACCCAGCCGGCCGGCCGCCAGCTGCCAATTGACCTTCCCACGGACCCACTCATGATACCCCTACAAACGGACCCACGCCAGATCCCACCGAGCCGCCGACCCACCGACCCCCCGGCCCCGCGACCCCAGTCCCTCTCCCTCTTTCCTCTGCAGACACCTCTCTTTTCCACGCACCCAGGTAGTTCGACATGAGGATGTTGACCGCCGTCCAGGCGATTGCGACCATGAACGCCGTGTCCTGGTTGGGCGTGGCGATGGCCGCCGCGTACAGCACCTGGTGGGGGGATGGGGCGAAGCGGCGGGGCACCGTAGCCGGGCAGCGTTCGCAACGCAGGTTTCGGGCGGGTAGCGCATCCGCCGCAACCCGCACTGCGCTGCGCTGCCTCCTTCCTGCACCCTGCTACTCGGCGCCCAAAATCACTATATCACGCCCTTTCCCACAACAAACGCCGTGTGTCACACACGGGGCCGTACGCAGGGCCCCGCACGGCGCGTCCGTGCGAGTGACCGGTATGCATGCAGTCGTCCCCGCCCTGCCTCGCCCTCGCCTGTCGTCAGCCTGTCACGTGCGCACCTGCGAGGCGATGAGGTAGGCCAGCACGCACATGACCCCGTGCTCCGCCAGCGGCCCGACCTCCTTCCGCAGCCCCGCCATGCCGTAGATGGTGAA
This sequence comes from Gonium pectorale, assembly GCA_001584585.1. Classification (NCBI taxonomy): domain Eukaryota; kingdom Viridiplantae; phylum Chlorophyta; class Chlorophyceae; order Chlamydomonadales; family Volvocaceae; genus Gonium; species Gonium pectorale. Next base: position 2,554,858 of record LSYV01000002.1, read on the forward strand.
GCTGAACACGAGCATGGACAGCACGCCGAAGGGCAGCACCGCCAGCACCTGGCACACCAGCAGAAGGAGCGGGGTTGAAGAGAAAGAGGAATGAACAACGACGAGCTGGGCGCCAGCAGTGTATGTCCCGTCCAGCAGAAGAAGCGGGGGGTGAGACAGTCAACGACTGAGCGGTCGGGGGCTGCGAGGGCGAGGAGCGGGCAGACGTCGCGCGCATGGCGACACGAACCGGGGTTTTGGATCGGCCGGCCATAGCGCCCGAGCCCGCCCACCCGCCCGCGCGCACCTTTGCGACGTAGTACGCAGAGGGGTGGTAAAGCTTCGCCCCCAGGTCCGCCATGTAGTACTGCTTGTCCGCCGTGTACAGCGACATGTACACGTACGGCAGCAGCAGCAGCACGCACACCTCGATGAACATGACGTCCGTACGGGAGCTGCACGCGCACGTACGGCAGTGGGGCAGGGGCAGGCAGGGGCCCGGGCGGTTAAATGCCGGGATCGGCACGGCGACAGGCATGAGACTGTAACACACCGCACTGTAGGGCTATCTATTGAGCACGGCATGCGCACGTCAACATCCCTCCTCCCTCCGTGCGGCCCCACCAACTCAACCTCCCGCCCTTCCTTGCCCCGCCCGAGTCCCCGCGCACCGCACGCTCTCGAAGTAGTCTCCGATGCCGTAGAATATGATCCCCACCACCAGCGCGATCCAGCAGAAGATGAGCATGCGGCCGGCCACGTCGGCGGGGTTGCGCGTCATGGACAGCAGCTCGCGCCAGAACAGCGCCCGGACCTGGCGCAGCCACCCCGGCGGCGCCGCCTGCTTGTGCCGCCGGGCGCCCCACGCCGCCACCTCCGCGGCCGCGCGCGCCGCCGCGACGGCGCCGCCCTTGTCGTCGTCGCCCTTGCTGGCGGCTGCGGCTGTGCCGCTACCCTGGATCTTGAGGATGCCGCGGCGATGCTGCGGCGCCGGTGCCGTCGCCGGCGCGCCGGCGGTGTCGTTGATCTCGAGGGCGGAGTGTCCCGACAGTGCGCCGCCGCCGCCACCGCCACCGCCGCCGCTGGCGCGGGCGCCGCCGAGGCTGCTCTGC
>LSYV01000002.1:2563651-2574144 GCA_001584585.1 Gonium pectorale
AGGCACGTGGCCCGGGGGGCGGCAGCTGGGGCTGCTGTTGGGGCGGGGCGGGGCGGGGATGGCGCACTGGGATGAATGGGGCACCGCTCGGGCAATGAACCACTACCGTACCGCACCATCCACACACCCATCCGCGTGCCACCCCTCCCCGCCGACTGGCCTCACTTTGGCCGCGCGACTCGGCGCGCCCTATCACAGCACCTACCTATCTCCACCACCACGCTGTAGTGGTATCGAGACCCGAATAGCTCTGTCTTGACGGGCGAGGGGGAAAAGGGGTAGCTCCGCTGAGCTGAGATGGGAGAAGTAGACTTGCGTCGAACGTTGGTAGGGAGGTCGTGGGAAGACTGGCTCCGCCAGCCCATAAGTACTTCACATCCGGGTGTCGGAATGCACGATGGCTCCCTGAACGCGCTGATCTGACCGGTGGTCTGACCGGTCCCGGGATGCGGTTACTCCGACACAGTTATATATCATAAGGTTCCAGGGCTCGTGTCACCTACGCGTGACCCGCGGGCAAGTGCCCATGTATGCATGTGGGCAGTATTACAACACACGCACCATCCTTACCCACCCGCCCAACTCTCGTACCTCACCCCAAACCCCACCCAACCGCGGCCGCAGCGCTCTTCCAGCCCGGTGTCCACGCCAGCAGCCCCGAGGGCCTTGAGCAGACGCTGGCCGTCGACTACTACTCGGCAGTGGTGCTCACGCTGGGCCTGATGGACGAGCTGAAGCGCGGCGCGCCCTCGCGGGTGGTGCTGCAGTCCAGCCAGGCGGAGCAGTTCGGCCGCCTCGACTTTGACAACCTAAAGGTGTGTGAGGCGCGTTGACGCGGGCGGAGGCGGAGGCAGAGAAAGTGTTGAAGGTGCAGTCGTAGAGGGGAGAGGTTGGTGATGGGCAATCGGGGACTGGGGAGGGTGTCGAAGGTAAGGCGGGGACGCGGGTGCCCGGGATTTCGAACTCCACCTCGCGAGCTGGGAGCTGCAGCTGAACAGGGAATGGTAGGAGCAGGTAGGAGAACGGGGTTGTGCTGCGGGGGCGAATTACCGGGTGGGACGGATGGAAGCCCCCTAGCCCCGACTCCTACAATGTTGAAGGGTTGCCACCAGCCCCACCTTACCCCGCCATCTTCCTGTCCCCGCTCACCGCAATACACACGGGAAGCCTGCCTCCTCTTTCCCGCGCCTCTCCCCTTTTCCCCCTCCCCCCTTTCTCTCGCTTTTCCCCTCCCCAACCCCCCTTCCCCCATCCTCCTCGGTGTCCCTCGCCCCCAGGGCGACAAGTTCACGGACAGCGGCATGTCGCCCTACGCGTCCGCCAAGCTCTGGCTGCTCATGTTCGGCGAGGAGCTGCAGCGCAGGCTGCGGGCCGAGGGGGGCAGGGCGGCGCAGGCGCGTGGGCTGCGTGGGCGGGGCACGCTTCTTATGTGCCGTCACACGCACAGCTTGCGCTGTTCCATAGCAGGCGCAAGGGCGGGCGCGGCGCGCATTGTTGCTGGCGCCTTTTACGGTGTGCATCGGGCATCCAGCCAACCCGCCGAGCTGCGGCCCCTGGCTCGAGGGGTGACGCCCGGGGTGATGCCTTGGGGGACAGCAGCGCAAGCTTACCCTCCAGCAGGCCCCCTGCTCTTGACCGAAGCGGGCGGCATACCCTACCTCCTCGACGGTGTCCTATCTCGCCCCCCGCCACGCACCCATCCATCATCTCCCCGCGGCCCCATCCCCCCTTCCAAGCCAAGTTCGATGTCTGGTATGAACGGGTCAACGGTTCTTTGCTCGACGGTCATCAGTCAGCTTTTGCCCACGGACTGAATAGCCCTCACCGGCTCGCAGATCGACGTGTTCGGCGTGCACCCGGGCCTGGTGGACAGCCCTCTCATGGACAAGGCTGACACGCAGCGCCACCGGAACGCGGCGTTCATCGTGCTGCAGGTGGCTGGGGGAGGGGCTGGAGGCTGGTGGCGGGCGGCAGGTGGTGGGCGGGCGGGCGGGCAAGTGACACAGCAGCTTGTCAACACGACAACGCCCCTATGCATGCTCGGGTGCTGACGCCACGCGCCCTGCGCTGGCAGCTCCCGGCTTCCCGTCGCTCCTGTGATCGGACCGGTGAATCCCACGCCCCAAGGGGCCGATACAGACCACACGCGCATCGGGTCCGTTTCGCACCCGGGCCTCGCCCTCAGGCCCAAGCGGAGTAGTACCCATACAACTCATCCGCCTCGCATGCTTATCGCGCCGCACCGCGCCCCCTGTGGCGCCCCGCCCCACGCCCCTCACCCCGCGCAGGACATGCTGCTGGGCATGCCCACCTGGCGCGGCAGCCTCCCAGCCCTGTACGCCGCCACGGAGCCCAAGCTGAGCGGCCAGGGGTTCCGTTACTTCGGACCCAACTTCTTCAACGTGGCCATGCTCGGGGCGCGGACACCGGGTGCGTATTTGTGCATGTGTGTGTGAGGGGGTAGAGATTCTGGGAGTATCGTAATGTGTTCTGAGGCCTGGGTGTTCCCGTGGGGCGAGCAGCGAGTAGAGGTGGTTGGGGCGAGGTCCCGGAGGATGTGCATGGAGCACATCAGCGAGACGGCGAATGGTGGTGGCTGGGTCAGGGGGGGAAGCCCATGACGCCGAAACCCTCCTGCCCCGCCGCCGCGCATCGCCGTGGTCCTCCTGCCTGCCCTCCAGGCAACAGCCTGTGGCGCGCGGGCGGGCCGGAGCTGCGCGCCCGGCTGTTTGACGCGACAACCTCCCTGCTGTCCGAGCTGGGTTACGGGCCCAAGCACGTTCCCAAGCAAGTGCCGGCTGCGGCGGCTGCGGCCCACTGAGCGGCATCTCACGCACCTGGACGGGCGGGGCATGAGGGCTGCGTAACTTGCAGCTCCCTGTACGTCGTGCGCACGATGCCGTACAGAGCGGTGCTGGGCAGGCGTGCGTCAACGACTGCGTCGGACGTGCGTCGCACGGCGTCATGGAGGGGACTCGAGGACGCGGACGTGGAGCGGCAAGGGAGATTGGACTTCCCTGGGAGACGCGCAGGACACGTATGGCAGTTGCCCGGGAATGCGGGGGGCAGGGCCCGGCCGTTTGGACCGGACTAACGTAATCCACGGCATGCTTCCCGCAGGACAGGAGCCGGCTGCAGGAGCGGACCGGACAGCGGTTTGCAGTTGACCGGTTGATGCTGACCGATACAGGTTGTTTCATGTTGTCGGTGGGGTTGCATGACTTGTATGCGCAGTGTAAACTTGTGCGGTAGGCGTGCGTGCGGTAAAGGCATATGGGTGCGTGCACCGCCGTGCGGGCCGTGTTCGTGTGCGGGCACGAGGTGCAGGTCAAGTGACCAGGCGTGACAGTCAAGACAGACAATCCCGTGAAGCGGACCGCACCGACCTCGATCCCGCTGGAAAATGAAGAGGCAAGATAAGTGCGAGGCAGCGTGCTGCATTGTCCTCAAAAAAGCACATGCTCAAGACCCGCAAGCGTCTGCCCAACAGGCTCAACGCGTTCGAGCGCAGCGCCCCCCCGACTCCACGCTTTTCGTCTGGGCCCCCAAAGCGAGCGGCATTCACAGCTCAGGTGCATTCAAACAAGCCAAGAGGAATCCATTCAACAGCTTGCTGCTTGGCCCACCTCACCGTTCACACGTGCCCGCGCAGCACGCACGACAGTCGGCATGTACGACAGCCGGCACCCGCCGGGTGGTGCCGCGAATGTGCACCTCGTTATCCCTCTACCCTTAAAGGACCCTAGTCGCCGGCCTCCCCCCCCCCCCGCCCACGTCCAAACTGACAAAAGCGTACGAGCGCACACCGGCCAGCGTCCTGCAGCGTCCGCCTGTGGGCGTCGCCTCTATACCGCGACGGTTCAGTGCGTATTGCACTTTACAGTGCCGTCAGCACGATAGCTTTACGCGAGTCTCGCCGCTGCCGTTCATTCATCCGCCCGTCCATCTGTCCAGCCGTTCGTCCGGCCGTCTGTAGCACGCACTCCGCGGGCCAATGCACACCAACGTTCCTCTGGCTGACCTACCTGATCGGGCACACACCTCCGCGCCACCCCACCCCCCATTCCATTCCCGCGCACGGCCGTGGGCCGTAAGGGGGGCCCTCTCGGCCCCTCGCCCACCCCTCTCTGGCCCTCGCACACGCAGCTGCCCTCCCAGGGCAGAGCAATGCCGGCACGCGCTCCAATCGCACCCCGCGCCCCTCTCCTGCGCCCTCTCCACCTGGCAGGTGCTCCCGGTCAGCTCCCTGCCTCTGCTCTCCTCCCGCCAAACAAGCAACCCTACTCCTCCCCACGCCGCGCAATGCCATGCACCCGGCGGCGTTTGATATTGTGGCCGCTACAATGCAGGGTGTTGTCGCCTACTGTGGCCCCCTTCGCGCCCGTACCCAGACACTGGCCAACTATTGGTCTTCGCGGGGGAGGAAGCGTACCAGGCGCGCCGCTAGGCGGCCCCCTCCTCCGCGGGCTGCACCAGGAACTGTACGACAGCGATCTTCGCGTTGTCGTACAGGCGCTGCAGCGGGCAAGGCAGGGGTCAGAGAAAGCGCCATACCAGTGGCGAAACTCCTATATGACGGCGCACCGCCGTAGCATGACACGGTGCGCAGGGGGCACACTGGGTCACGAGGGCCGTGACTCGTTTCATGGCTGCCGGCCGGCCGGCCGACCCGCACCCGTAAGAGCGAGCCATGGGGGCCCTTTGCTGTTTTGCGGCCAACCCAAGCGGGCTCCCACCTGCGACTCGAGCAGCGCCGAGGGGTGCTCCGCCGCCGGGCCGCGGCCGCCCTGCTGCGGCTCCAGCCCCAGCATGTGAGTCACCTTCAACAGCCCCTGCGAGTCGATGCTCACCTGCACCAGCACGGGCGGGGGTGGCGGGTTGAGGCACAAGTGCACGTTGCGGCGAGTGTACCGTACTGCGGGAGGGGGCGGCCCCCGGCACACGGCCCAGGGTCGGGGTACGGAGGCCACAGCCCGCGTGCTACCGGTACATGACCAGGAAGCGGTGCGTCGCAGTGAGTGCACCCGTCCGGCTCCCAGCCTGTACCGTACCCATGCCCAAGCCCGCGCGCGCGTGTATCGCGGCTGGCAGCCGCACCTTGGTAGAGATGCTGGCGCACTCCTTTGGGTGCGGCAGGTTGCAGAAGGCGGCCTTGCAGTGGCGGTACTTGTAGGTGTACCGCACCTGTGCCCCGGAGCGGACGCGCAACGCCCACGCAGTCGCGGGAGTGGGCAGCGCGGACGAGCGGCCGGGGGGCGGGGGTCAGAGGAAGAAAAGGCGTTCTCACTGGAGAGGCCTCAGGCGCATGCCCTCCCCAACCGTCGACGCAAGGTTGCAAAACATCTAGCGGTCCGTCCATATCCCGGCGGCGGGAGCGGCGGGCGGGGATTGGAGCTGCAGGGCCGCAAGCCGGCGCCGCCCCTAGACTTGGCAGCAGCCGGGGAGGGGGTGCAGGCGCGGCGCCCAATGGCCGCATGCCCGCCCTTTGTGGCAAGCTGTGTCGAGGAGCGACCCACACAGGCTGCCCTACCAGCAACCCCGGTACTTTTGGAGCCCACGATACCGACGAGCATCCAGATCCCGGTGAATGGGCCGTCCCGCTCTGGCCCCGTCGCATCTGAGGGGGCAGTCCGCGCACCGACCACCGGCCCCGCAGTGGCTGGCAGACCGTTCGCCACCTGAACCCTGCCGGCCCCATCTCCCGGCCCTCATAATGCCGCGAACGGGCGCGGCGCTCCCCACCTCGGGTTGTTGACAGTTGAAACCCGAGATTATGGTGGCAGGCACCTCCACCTGTTTTGGGGCACAGCGGGGCCGGCCCAGCAGCGGGACCACGCACACACCCATCGCGCCTCACTTGGTCGTACGACAAGAGTCCGTCATCGTACTGCACGAATACGGCATGGTCAGCGACACAGCAGCCGCCCCGGCGCCCCGCTAGTCAGGCACGTGCTGCCATCATCATCCACCCCTTCAGCGGCGGCGTGGCGGGGTTCAGGCCACCACAGCGCCCCCGAGCAGCACCTCGAGTGAGCCGTGCCCGGCGGCGCTCAGCACCAGGCGCGGCGGGTCCTGCTGCAGCAACAGCTCCACGGGGCCGCTGGGCCACTCCAGATCGTCCACGGCCTCCTTCAAGAGCAGACCTGGCATGGCATGGGGAAGCGGCCGAGGGGCGGAAGGCGGGGTGCGGAGGGCTGGCGGGTGGCTGTGAGACGGCGCAGAGGCGGTAGGGCGTGAGGATGGGCGAGAAAGATTGGGTGGGACAGTGCAGGGGGTGGGAGGAGGAAAGGGCAGGTAGGCGGCGGCAAGGGGGCGGGATGGGCACGGCGGACGGCGACGAGTCAACAAAACTGGCGGCGGCTGGGTGCCAGGGACGCACGGGTACAACAGGCGCAGGACTTGTAGCGCCCAAAGGCGACAAGACGTAGGGAGATGGTTGGCGGGGACTCGCAACCCACCCCCAGAAGTCACGGACCACCGTCAGGGGAAGGCACCGCCGCCGTCCGCGACCCACCCGGGCACAGGAACGACGACGCGGGCTCGCTCCAGTACTCCCCCAGGTCCACCACCGCCTCCGCCTCCATCGCGGTGATGCGCGCCCAGGTGCAGATGGACGACCCCACCCCGCTGCCGCCGCGCACCGCAAGCCCGGCAGCCCGCTGGCCGGGGCCCATCCCTGGCGCCAGGTCCGTTATCCTGCAGAGGACCGAATGGCGGCAGGCGAAGGCTTGGACGCCCACGCGCTGACACAGGCCGCTCGCCACGCCTAATGCACGCTCGCCAATGCTCCCCTTCCGCCGCCAGGCGGGGGCGCTTTTGTGCATCCAGGACCACCGTCAGGGCCACACCTAGGAATGCACGTGGGAAAAAAAACTGAAACAGGGAGCCGGCTACTACCGTATTCCAGCCAGCTCGTGGGAGCTGCACGTGGCCATGCAGGCATGAGACGCTGAGCGCGCGGAAGGCGGACCCACTCGCACACGAGCTCCCCTTGCGGCCCGGGGTAGTGTACGGCCATGGGCGCGGACGTGCTGGCGAAGACAGCTAGCGTGTCAAGCAGCAGCTGCAGCATGATGCCGAACTCATGGTGTATCGCCTCGCCGCATCGGAATGTTGAGAACAGCTGCGGAGGGATGGTGCAAGGTGGAGCGTGGGGAGGATTCAGGGCGGTTTAGCTGCACGAGGGGAGGGGCCTGGAAGACTGGGAAGACTGGGAGCACGGCTGAGGACCCACGGGCCACTGCGACACCCCCACAAACAGCGAACCCCGCGCGCCTGCACTAAGAGGCATTGGTGAACCAGAGAATAGATTACTGCGCTACCTCGGGCTTTAAAAACACGGACGCCTGCAGAGCTTTCGAGTCATCCTCCCAGACAAGGCTTACGCCACCTCTTGATACTGAGACAGTGCAAGTCTGCAATAAAAATGTGATTCAGTATACGCTCTGATTCTCATTCAGCTTTTTGGAAAATACCTGCTTGTTTCCCGCGCGAATGCACTGCAAAGCCGCAGCAAAGCTGCGAACGTGCGCGATCCCTAAATAGACCTTTTCATCGGCCGCTTCTTGGCCATCGGCGGGCATCTCGGAACGATGTCGCTAACCGCAAGCAGGACACTGGTATATTTGTAAGTGCCAGAAGCAAGTATCCCTAGGTTGCGAGCTGCATCGGCGAAGATGAACGGAAAACGGTCCTGCCTAGGCAAACGGGCTAGGTTCGCTGGTGCAAGAGAGGAGAAGGGTGGAGTACGCCATGTGTCGGACCCTGTCGGACTCATCACATCCCGGGTTGGGCCCGAGCACAAACGGAATCATGGGGAACACTTGGATACTTGCAGTTTGCGCGTCGGTCCATACGAAGGTGTAACGTGACGGGCCAGCATGCAGCTGCAGGCTCTGCAGGGGCCTGGCAACCCCAGCAAGCACTACGGTTTCCGCACGAAGCGTAGGGTAGTAGCGGGAACCTATGTTTCCTGCGTTCAGCTGGCAGGCGTGTATGCACTTCGGTGCTGTCCGGTAGTACAGCAGTACGAGGCCGGTAGGCCTGGGTTCTTAGGCTGTCGCACCGGTCGGTGCTAACTAATTCGCGGGTTTCCTTTTGTCAGATCTGACACCGCCGGGCCGGACTGAGCCATACTACGTCATAGTCCAGGGGAGACTCCCCTGTTACAGTCCCTGGCCAGTCCCGGCTCGGTGGATCAGGGCTCGCCCCCCATCCCCACGCAAGATGCAATTCTGGAAACACCCTGCAAACCGTCTGTTTCCAGCATTGCGTCTTGCGTCGCTTAGCCGCGGCTCCGCCGCGGAGAGGGGGTACCTGCAAGCAGGAAAGAGAGTCTTTTGCGGGGGGGGGGACTAGCACCGACCGGTGCGACAGCCTAAGGACCCAGGCCTACCGGCCTCGTACTGCCGTACTACCGGACAGCACCGAACTGCATACACGCTTGCCAGCCGAACGCAGGAAACCTCGGTTTCCGCTACTACGCTACGCTACGTGCGGAAACCGTCGTGTTACATGAACAGACCCAGAATCCCTCTGCTACTTATACTTTCAACATCTTGCATACATACAGAACCGAACGTACAACAATAATCGTTTGGCGGCAGCGCTCAATGCCCTTCCCCACGCGCACAACCCACTCAGCATACCTTCGCCAGTGCACGCTTCTCAGGCAGCATTCCCTTTGGCGTAAGCGCTCCCCAAATGCGCTGATAAGAGGTACACAAAGATGCACGATGTAACCCAAATAATAATGGCATTGACGCTCGGCCCATCTGGGCCTTGCCAGCAAGGCGGTGCAGGTCTTCCTCAATGCCCAGTGCCGAGCGCCTGTCCAGCCGCCAAGCCCGGAGTACTCAGCGCGCGCTTTTGCAAACGGCACACCAACCCTGATTTCGGGCAGTCCCAAACACAGTGAGTGACCTGCATCCAGACTGCACGAGGCGTAACGTTGCGAAAGTCCCGATGAAAGCGCGTGTAGGTGGCCCGCAAGCTGGCAAGGAGTGTTGAATGGTGATGCCGTAAAGACGGGCCAGACGCGCCCCAGCCTGCTAGGGTCTTCTCGCAGGAACGAAGACTACGAAGTAGCACATGGCGACCTCACGATCGCACAAGAATCGCACCCATCCATCCACGCACGCACGAGGACATCAACTCCCTACGAGTGAGCAGATGCACCGACCACGCATTGGTACGAGCTGTTGGAGTCCTAATCACACGGCCTGGCCGCAAGAGCCCCGGAGCATCAAGCTAACAACGCGTGTGCGATTGACGAGGCTTGCGATACTGCGAGCCTTGTTCCGCGCTTCCCGGCGAAACTATCTTGGTCGAAAGGGTGTCCACGCAAACATCCAGGGAGGACTTCCACCTCCAATAGGTCAGACGGATTAGACGGCCGCCTCTAATCCTATGCAGGAATATACTACCATGTCAGGCGGATGCTCAGGCTCTTAAACTAGTGTAATCGAGCTTACGGTACGAACATCCGCAGGCTGATATAGACGCATGGAACCTTCATGTGATCACCTGAAGCGGGAAGGCAGCGCCCCAAGCTTAGAGCCGTGCCAAACGGACAGTCGACGTAATAATATGCTTAATGAGGATAATCAGACAAACTACTGCTATCATGACTGAAGGAGAGGGCATGGAATCCTGGCGGCTGACAACATGTAGCAAGGCACAATTGTGCCTTAGAAGTCACCACGGACTTCACTGCGCCGCCTGGGCAGTGCAACTTCATGGCGTTGCGTGCGCGCCAGTTAACCCGCTGCACACGCAGTGAAACCGGAAAGTAAACCCTCGTCCTGGCAGCCTGCAAACAGGGACCCAAGCTCCTTTCGCATCTTTCGCATCCATGGCCTTCCCTTTTATGCGCCGACTGTGGTACGCGGTAGGTAGGTCGTGGCAAAAGCGTCGACGAACCTCGGTGACAACTGTCAAATCAGGCCGACCATGTTGCTTCCGAAGGAAGATATGTTGACGACCTGCTAAATTGACAACTGAGTATTTCGCTTCGGCTTCCGCAGGTGTCGGGCGAGCAGTCAGTGTTGGTGTGAACGCAACAACGAGTGTGGTCGAACCTAGGAGAGCAGAGCGAGGGGACACACAGCGAGCCTTACAGTTGAGGCTAGCGTTACCCTAGTGGTTAGGTATAACTTGTATGTGTGTACATAACCAGGAAGACTTGCGCTTATAACTCAGCAAGAGCTGTCTTGTCAACATGACCGGTACAGTTGTATGTCAACCGATCAACGATGTAACTTCCCAACTGTAGCAACTCTGCAACTGTCTGTGCTAGGTTGCAACTGTGTTCGCCTAATGCCCGGGGCGAATCGCGCCTCTCTCAGGCTCTCACATCAACACTCCCCCTCGATTCGAACCGGGGAAACGTGCAGACCTAAGTGGTTGGTACGACAGACCAAAAACTCCTAAGCAGGAAGGCAAAACACACACGTCTGTACGACCTGAATATGATACACTCGCCACGGCCTTCG
>LSYV01000002.1:2583519-2597163 GCA_001584585.1 Gonium pectorale
CGGAAAGTTGCTGCCGTCGTCGAGCAGCTTCGTAGGACATCCCTTGCCCATGACTGCTACTTAGTTATCCTAAAGTTGACCGAGCACAGCGAGGTTACGCACCGGGGCTCATAACCTGTTGGTGTGAACGCAACAACGAGTGTGGTCGAACCTAGGAGAGCAGAGCGAGGGGACACACAGCGAGCCTTACAGTTGAGGCTAGCGTTACCCTAGTGGTTAGGTATAACTTGTATGTGTGTACATAACCAGGAAGACTTGCGCTTATAACTCAGCAAGAGCTGTCTTGTCAACATGACCGGTACAGTTGTATGTCAACCGATCAACGATGTAACTTCCCAACTGTAGCAACTCTGCAACTGTCTGTGCTAGGTTGCAACTGTGTTCGCCTAATGCCCGGGGCGAATCGCGCCTCTCTCAGGCTCTCACATCAACAGTCAGGGCCCCGCCGTTGCACCTCCGCAGCTTGATACAACCCTGACCGGGCCCGCTAACACTTGATCCCATCAAGCAGGCAGGAAAGGTGCCGCAGATGTCTCACCGCTAGCCCGCTTCCCTTATATGTTCTTTGCAACCACCATCCTTGCAAGCCCCGGAGGAAGCATCGCCATTGTCGCCGCGTTGGTTGCCACCTGCAGCCGCAGCACAGAGCAGACACGCGTTGGTGCTAAGCGCGCCTCTGCGGCACAATCACCGTACGCGCCTGGCGTGCGAGGTCGGACGACGCCTGAGAGGCACAACGCCTAAGAGCCAACAGCCGCCCTGCCCCACCCCAGGCCCCTCCCCTGCATCCCGGCGATGTCCTTCCCCTTCCGCCCCTTCGCGCCCCGCCCTCACCTCTCCGGCCTTGCTCTTGGCGGACACCTTGCTCAGCGTCGCCCAGGCCTTGCCGCGGTAAGCCAGCTGCCCCGACAGGTTGAAACCTTGGGGCAGGTCGCCACCCAAGCCGCCAAACACGACGGCGCACCGCGCGCGCAGGCCCCGAAATACGACGCCGTCGCGGGGCAGGGCGGTTGCGCGCCACGCGCTCACGCCTCCAAGCGACTCGTGGCCACGCGCCGCCGCGGGAGTGGGCGTGGCCCGTCCGCCGCCGCTGTGGGGCCCACAGCTGCCGGGCTGCATCGCTGCACCCGCGGCGGCTGCCATGGCCGCCGCGGCGACCAGGCCCGCGCGTCCGCGCTGCGGGTTGATGCGCACGCTGGCCCGCTGCTCCAGGCGCCGCTGCACCATGTCGTAGTTGCTGCGTGGAGGTGGAGGGTGAGGTTAGGAGGAGCCCGCACATCGGACATCGTGCGGCTATTGGTGAGGCAGGCACAAGGCAAGGAGCCAAGGGGAGGCGGAAAGCAGAGACCGAGGGCCCTTCAGCTGTGGCCTGACGGAGAGGAACGCGCGTCAGGCGCCGCACACGCCCAGCAGAAGCCCAGGAGGGCCGCCGACAGGGCCGGAACAACACCAAGAAGCAGCATACGAGACGGGAGAATGGCGTGCATACCGTACTGTGATGCGCGTACATGGATCGTATGGATGTGCCTGGCGAGCAGGCTGAACCGGCTAAATTGCGGGCGAGCGTATGGCGGCCCAGGCGGGCTCGGACGCAAGCCTACGGTGTGTACCCATTGAGTGCTGTCCCTCCAACGTTGACGCGCCGCGCCACCCACCTCTCCATGGAGCCCACCACCACGTTATCCTCAAACGCCACCTCCTCGCACAGGGGGTGCTGCAGCAGCTCCGCGGGCCTGCACAAGTAGCCACGGGGAGCCAATCAGCGTGGCAGTGTGCACATCGGTGGAGTGTGCTTCATATCCTCGCCATCCCCAAAACTCCTGCTAGCGTTCGCAGCACCAACCAGAGCCGGCGGGCGCAAGGAGGGATTATTCGAGACGTATTAAATGCCATGTCAGGCAGCCATTGCGTTAAGGGTCTCCGCCGCATCCTGGCCAGAATTGCCTATGCCGGTCGCTCACCAATCCAGGCAGGGAAGCATGTCCACAACACGCAACAGCCAGGAAGCTGCTACCAGCGGGCTGTCGAACACGACGGTCATAACGCCGGCAGCCGAGGAGCTCTTCGGCCCACCGCCGCCGCCCTCCGCCCCCAGCAACGCCGCCGCGGCGCTCCCGATCGCACTCATGGTGCCCTGCCGCTGTGTGCGGCGAGTGTCGCCGATGGCGCTGCGTGACTGGTTTACGTTCAGCGAGCGCCCGCTCGACGTGTTGACCAGCTTTCCGCTAGGATCGGCTCCAAGACCCGAGACGGGAAGAATCTCTGAGTCCCAGTCCGTGGGCAACGGAAGGCTGCCGGAAGTGAAGCCGCCAGTGTCCGCGTCTGCAGACGACCCGAACGGCGGCTCACCGCGGCCGTTCCCGTGCCCGTGACCCAGACCGTGACTCTTAGCGGCAGGTGTGCTGGACCGGCCGCGGCCCTTGACGCTACCCGAGGGAGGGCTGCTGCTTAGCGGCGGAGAGGAGCGCGCCTGGGCGGAGGCCCGCTCTAGGGGCTCGCCCGCCCGCCGAGAAGTGCGGCTGGTTCTCCAGGGGCTGCTGCCGGTGCCGCCGCTGGAACGCCCTTCCCCGTGGGGCCTGGGTTTGAAGCCGCCAATCAAGCTGAAGGCGCCTTCCGCGATGTACGGTGCGGCCCCCTGCAGCACGCCGGCCAGGCAGTTTAGCTCCACGGTCAGCGCCTCGTGGAGTATCTCCAGCGCGTAGGAAGCCACGGGATAGTCCCACGCCAGGAGCGTGCTGGCGCCCAGCACCGCCACGCGCGCCACCGCGCCGCAGCGAACGGGCGCCTCCAGTGCGCCGGTAAAGGGCCGCACGGGTGACAGTGAGCGGAGCGGCCGCTGCAGCGCCAGCCGACCAACGACGCCGCGCGTGAAGACCTGGAAGAGGTGCATCTGGCGCAAGTCGTTGGCGAGCACGTGGCAGCCCATCCACAGCACTAGCAGCGGCTGCAAGGACTTTGCCGAGGCCTCGTCCGCGATGAGCTCCTCCCGAGTGCTCTCCGAAAACAGGACCATGCCGCCGTGCGCAGCGTCCGAGACGGCCTGCGACATGCAGGACGCTGCACCTGTTACGTGTCGTCGTGCGGCTACGTGCCTCCCGTGTCCAAATGCGCCGCAAAGTGGCGCAAGGTGCAAGGCGAAGACGTGACTTCCGGCTGAGCCAAACAAATTGTAGTGTGCCACACCCATGACAGGCGCTTCTCAGAACAGAAAACCATGCATACATCTAACGTTAAGGCATCATCAGATACGCGGTTACACCCCTACCTTGGCGAGCCGGAGTGGGAAGCCAGTGTAGGTGATGCGGCCGCTCGTAACATTTTCTGACATGTCGCCCGGCGACACGACGCCGCTGTGGATTCCCACGCGCACGCGAAGCCCCCGGAACACCACATCTTGCACCTCACGTCCCTTGGCACCCGGCTCCTTGGCGCCTCCAGCACCGGCATGCTGCGCTCTGGGGGGCTCCCCAGGGCTGCCCGAGGTTACAAGACTCGGCTGCTCGGCAGCTGGCGCCGATGTCCGGGCGAAGGGCGATGGCGAGGTGGGCGGGACATAGCGGTACTGGGCTTGGAGGGACGCAGCGAGGGTTGGCGGAGTGGTGACTTGGAGGTACAGGAGGTCGGGCCCGCCGTCAACCGACGAGTGTCGCGATGGCATATGGATCTCCGAGCTCGTGCCGGTGAACGGCGGCAGCGCTACTTGAGGCCCCGAGCGCCTCCGTGCGCCGCCCGCCCGCGCCGGCCTTGGATACCCGCCGGCCGAGGACCCAGCAGAGCGCAAGGACGCCGCCGCGGTTGTCCCTTCGTCGATGGAGGAGACCCTGCCCCCACCGGCCCGGAGGGCACTAGTGCTGACCGGCGCTGGCGCCGCGCCTGGAGGAGCCGCTGAGGCCACACCTTCACCAGCACCGCGAGCTCCGGCGCCGTCGGGGCCAACCGAGAGGGTGATCCGCAGCTCAGGATCGCCTGAGGGAGCCGGGGCGGACACAGCGGCAAGTCCCGAGCTGAGACTTGACACCACAGGCGACGGTGGCACGTGGGGCGTCAAGGGCCTGGGCTGCGGTCGCGCCGCAGCGGCGGCGCCGCGAGTCCGCCCCGTCGACGGCGGGGCCAGGAGGGCATGTGGGCTGCCTGACCGCAGGCTTGGGCTGCACGGATGCGACTCCGCCTCCGTCATGGCGCCTTCGAGCGCCGGGCGCTCGTCCACGGACCGAGCACAGATCTCACCCATAAATGCAGACTCGTCTGCGTCGTGGTGAGTGCGGCCGTGTGCGGAAACAATGCTGATGGGCCGCGACGTATGAGTCGCAGCAGAGCCATCGCGTGGGAGCTGCTGCGATGTGATGCGCGGGACCGAGATTGCAAGGGTTGGCAGGCCGGCGCCGGATGGGACCGAACCGGAGGTGGCGGCGCCCAAGGAAGGGCGCGAGAAGCGCTCGGCCGCGCGCATGACGGCGCCGATGCCGATAGCGGTGGCTTCCGCCAGGGAGGCTGAGCGCGGCGTCGGTGGGCTGTGGTCGCGGAACAACTCCATGGACAAGCGCGACGCGGGAGCGGGCACCGACCCCGACGGCAGGGGCTGTGCCGCGGGAGGGATGAGGATGGACTGCGGAGGCGTGGGTCCGGTCGCCAGAAGAGCGGAGAGCGACTCGCTGTGGATGGCGGCGATGCGCATGTCCTGGCTGGGATGGGCAGGCGCTTCGCTGCCCCGGCCGTTGCTTCCTCCCACTAAGCTGGCGTGGACACGCGGACTGCCAATGCCGGCGGAGTTCTTCTTGGGAGTGGCGCTCAGCTTGGACGGGCGGGCTGGCGGCCTGCGATTCAGGTAAGCCGGTGCGAGGCCGCGCCCGAAAGGTCAAGAGAATCTGGAACGTGGGTGCAGGCAGGGCTGTTTGCACTGTGCGCTGTACGTTAGCGTGCGCATCGAGGGCTAGGAGGACCCGCCGGGCACGTGCCGTGGGTCCAGATGGCTGTTGGCCATCGGCAGGTTGTGCCGTAAGCGGTGGGGCCCTCATAGGGGCCAGATTGCAGGGAGGGCGCACGAAGGCAACTGCACGGCACCTTGACAAGGCTCGTTGGGGCCCGCGCGAGCCGAAGCCGCCAACATCATCCCATCCTCTGATTTGCTACGCTGAGCAATGCGGGGACACGCGAGGCGCACGCACCTATTTATAAGCAGCACCTCGGCTGCGGGGTCGTCTTTCGGCTCCACGCCGGGCAGCGGAGGGTGCCAGACGAGCGCAGACGGCCACGGCGCATCCAGCAGGGCCTGCAGGCGGTCCGGAAGGCGCCTCGGGTTACACGGCGGGGAAGGTACAGCGTAGCACAGCAGCTGAATATGAATTGCACGCTGCAAGCGGGTCGTCTGCCGCTCGCGCTGGCGGCTGACATCCAAGAAGCCCGTGGAGGGTATGGCCGCATGGTGCTCCGCCAACAGCAGCGCAAAAACGCCGCTCTGCGTGCTCATCCCAGCTCTTGCATGTATGGCCTGCTACAGACCAGAGCGCCACGCACCAAGGTAGACGGCCCCCCGCCGAAAGTGCCTGCAATGCCTAACTTGGACCCTACCTGCTGGATCTCTACCGCAAAGAGCACTGCGTCCACTGGCCGATGGAACGCCACTATGAATGAGTCGCCCTGGGCAGCGGCGGACAATGCACGCGCGGTTGTTGCAAGGAGGCGGCACAGCCGGACACCCAAGAATGGAAGGCCATTGAAGAATAGCTTTGCAGGCATGGAGACGGGGCACACGCATGGGGTACTAGGAGAGGCAGGGAACGGTCGGAAACTAATGAACCCTACGAGGTTGGCGGAGACATTACAGCTCTCCTTGTGGGCGCGCCGCACTTGTGGACGCGCCGCACGAGGCCATTCTGTGTGCGTGCCTGGCTGCCTGGCTGAGTAGATGGATGGCATGAGCTCAGACGGCGAGCAGCGTACCTCGGTGGCCGATTCATATCCACGGTGTGCGCGAAGCAGTTCTCGAATGATCTTGTGGTGGATCTTTAACGCAGCTGTTGGATGGGTGATCACCATAGCAAAAACAGGTCGTCTATCAAGGCACGGCGGAGCCAGGACAAAACACCTTCCTTACTTCACCGCAAGGCCTAGAGCGCAACGCATACGGCTGCTGAGGTGGCAACCTAGGATCCAAACAAACCGCGCAAGCATGTTTGGCAAACACGCAATACAATGGACTCACAATCCATAACCTCGGGAGGCAGCGATTCCCACAGCAATGTTGAATCCTGGATATCCGTCACCTGGCGGGATAGCCAGGCGGGGACGGAGTCACGAAGGTCTTTCGGGAGATCCAGCCGAGGAGCACCATCGCCACGTCCCTCAACTCACCGCCAGGGTCGTGGCGCTGCCGACCCCGGGCGCCGAGGGTGGGAGCTTCTTCCCCCTGTGGCGTCTGACCGCCATGACGACCGCAAGGGCCAGCAGCCCAAGTACGGTCACCGTGCCGCAGGGAATGCCCACCGCCAACCCGACGGTGCGGTTGGAGCGGGGCGGAGCGGGCACGGCTGGCCTTGGTTGTATCAGTCGGGGACTCCAGTTGATTGACCTGAGGATGCGGGTGCAGGTAGAGTGCGCAGTCACGCCATTCTGTTTAGGCAGGTAGGGGCAGCGGCACGAGCCAAGTGGCCGCTCAGATTGTACAAAGAGTAGGTTCCAGCAGTACAGTTCCCAGACTGGGTCAGTGCACGCAACGCCCCAGCGGCCTAGCGGACCCTGCGCAGCCCACCTCCTGTACTGCTGGGCGAAGCTCTCCCTGCCGCCCTCAGCCGCCACAATCCCCTCCAAGGCGGCCTCCAAGTTCCGCATGACCGCCCCAATGCTGGCGTTCAGTGACACGTTGTTGTACGTGAGCGCCGCCTCCAGCAACGCGCTCCTGCAGTGTGTAACAAACCCGCCAAGCAGAGGGACAACACCATGACGGTCATCCCTGGGGCGCCACGCCACGGTCCGCTGGATCGGTATTGTGGGGCAGGACTGGTGCGCGAAGGTACCAGGAGGTCACCCCGTGAGCAGCTTTCGGGGGCTTTGGGGGACACCGGCTCGACGAGACACATGAGACACATGGCGTCCGTAGGGGGCATGCGACGAGGCAGCCCGCATGGGCGCACGCATGAGTGATCCCGGCATGGCGTGGACCCACGTGACGTTTGTGGTGAGGCGGATCTTGAGGTCCCCGTTGATGTTGGTGAGCCCGGACATCTGGCAGCCAAGGGCAGCGCGACAGAGTGTTGGTAGGAAGGGGCAGGGCAACTCGAGAGGAGGCTATACAGGCCTTAGGGTGGGTGCGCTGGCCCCTAAAAACCCCTTGGCGCAACAGCAGTAATTGGAGGGGGAACATGGCTTGGCAACAGCGCTGGGCCGTAGAGACACTGGCATGCGCCGTGCGCATTCTTCCGATGCAAGTTACAGGTATGGTACTTTTCCTGTAAGCAGCTGTGTTGAAATGTGCGCGACCTTTCTGTGCTCGTACCTCATTGTAAACGGTCAGAAACCGAATCACGTCGGCCTCGTCGTAACCCGCCTTGACCCACACCGGCACGTTGGCCAGGTTCAGATCCTCCTCCCGCACCGGCAGGATCTCTGCGCAGGCAACGACACGCACACGCGTCCCACTAAGGCGCGTGATGCTGTACAGCATATGCTTGTCTGTTTGTAGCGAAATATGCAAGCCCGTCCCAGAAAGAACAGTTTGGCGGCCCCTTTCTATATCTACGGTACGGCTTCGGAGAAGTGTGACGCCATCAGGTCGCACCGTTGGGGGCCAGCAACAGGCCCTTGGTCCCGATGACGCTGGGCGACGCCAGGTAGCTGAACAAGTTGTAGACGTAGAACTGAAAGCGCGCGGCGTCAAGCGCCAGGGAGCAGGCGCCAAGATGTTATATAGGGTGCGAGAACGGTACATGGCCCCAAGGAGTTGGGCAGGGGGGCCTGAATGGTAAAGTGGCACCCTCGATTGAAGTCTGGGTCTTCAATTGGTACAGATCCAGGCATGTTGTGAAAGCCAGTCAAGGTTTAACATTCCCATGAGCATTACCTGGTACACCGGCGGTGACAGCCCGTTGAGCAATACGATGTTGACACTGGAGGGACACAGAAAGGCACACCGCGAACGTCATGTCAAAACCCTGGCGGCACGCTCCACGCATCCGTCGCCTCAGCGCCCTGTAGTATATAACACTGTCCAGTGCTCCGCTTCGTGCCTGACTGCGATATGCCACAGCGGCAGCAAGCCCGCATTCACCTGCGATACAGACAGAGAGTCCCAAATCTCAAGGCGTCATGAATCTCTCACCTTGACGTTATGGGTCGGTTCACGGGCAGCTCCACGCCGTTCTGCGGGCAAAGTGGGCACAGCGTACGGGCAGGCAACACAGGTGACACAGGGCGCCGCGACGCAACCGGCGAAGAGTCACATACACAGAAGAGCAGGGGCCAGCGCGGCACGAAATGCAGCGACACCAACCATGATTCCAGAACTATGGACTCCCGAAACAAGTAAATAAAACGTCCTAGGTACCGCAACGAGCGCTCTTTAGATAAGGTCCCAATCGTCGACGAGCAACGACGCGTGGGTCGCTCACCACGACGGCCGTCCCAGTTGCCAGCGGGCACATCATGGCGCTGCAGGGGACAAGCGTCCTCGTGGTCCGGTTGAGGACGTGTGTGGAGCCCGGCATCAGCGCCATGCCCATCTTGCCGCGCATCGCACCGAATCCACTGGACAGCTGGCCAACCTGTGGTTGGGTCAAAGCGGCCATGAAACACCGTTCAGTAGCGGCGACGGTGGCGGAAATTGTAACAAGCCGAGCAGCGACGGACATGCACGACGTCACTGGCAGCCTGCCATCTCAGCTGACAGGTTACAGGTTACAGGTTACAGGTTACACGTCTGGCCAAGAGTAGCCGGGGGGCCATGGACGAGAATCTCAGCGGTGCGCCCATCAGCCCCACGCTGCACATTGCCGTGCCACAATCTGCGCAATCTGCGGGCGCCGCCCTGCGCCATCTGCACACCTTGCAAGCCAAAGGCATACCTTGAACTCGGTCCCAGCGTTGATGCTGAGCAGGCACTGCCCGCGCACGTACTCGCGGCGGAGGCAGCTCAGGGGCGTCGTGGCGTTGGGGCCCACTGCGCGCAGGCGCCGGAAGATCTGCAGCGGGTCGGCCGCCGTGTAGCGTCTGTGCAGTGCTGACCATTGTGAAGCCCGGATCACAGCTCCAAAGCCTGCACGGCGGTCATGGAAGCCTGCCATGCCCCGGTCATGCCCCTACACCCAGCTTCCATGAGGCCGAACAAAGCTGCCCCGCCCCTCCGTTTTCAACGGCCCAACGCCGACGGACCGCAATTGCCGCCGCGTGATAGTCGACGAATAGAGATGTCCAGCGCCTAAGCCCTAAACCCGCGCTGGAACCGCGCGAGACCCACCGCCAAGGCAGCCTCCATGGCGGGTGTGTTGACCAGGGAGTCCATTGTGTCGGGATCCCAGTACATGCCGTGGGACTGGCCCTCTGTTTGGACGTAGGAACCAAAAATCATCCGCAGGATGTAGCTGTCCGAGCGGCAGCCTGTGCGGGCAGCCGCGATGGCACCAGCGGGCAACAGATGAGGTGATACCATACGGACTCGCGCTGGAGTATGCGTAGCTGCGCTCATCGTGCCGCAGTGGGCACGCGGAAAGAGGGCAGCGCGTTTGCGCGGTCTGCGGCATACAGTACTTGCAACACCCCCTCGAGCTTCGTGCGGCCCCCCCACTGCACAGATTCGGCGTCACCGCGTGACAACCTGTCCCCCGTTTCCGCTACCACTTTTACTGGCAGCTTCACCAGTGCCAAGCGCACCTGCGGCCATGATGCACGCGCCCATCATACCGTCCCGGCCGTGGTACCGCTCCGCCAGATCCGTGAACTCCTCCCACGTTTGAGGAACGGACAGGTTATCGCGCTTGAATATGTCCAGGTGGTAGTACATAATCTGCGGTGACGCAACGCGTGGCGAGGGTAGACATGATATAGGAGACGTGGGAAGTTGTTGTGGGCAGTTTTGACTGGCTCAAGCTGGCAACTCGGCACAGTGTCGGAAAGCAAGCGCGGTGAAGGGTTTGTTGCGCACACGTGCTTATGTAGGTATGTCTTCTGGGGCATGCGACCACTGCGGCGGTGCCATGAAGCCCCTACCCCAAGCCCCAAAGAACTTCCTGTCCCACGACCTGCCCAGTCATTCGTTGCCTCGCCATGTGCACAGGCGGCGCGTCAGCGCCGCGAAAGTGCGTGGGCTATGTCACCAAGGTACGGCTACCGCTGTCTGAGAGCGGCAATCGCACCTGCGGCGCTGGAATGAGCGGCAGGGCCACAACGGAGCCATTGTACATGACCGCCGCCTTGAATTGCGCCTGGATGCCCGCCCAGTCCAGAAGCTGATCGCCGTACACCACGTAGCTCAAATCCAGCAGCTTGCCGGGCACCTGCACGCCGCAATTCGCAAGGGACACCAGCAAGCGAATAATTTCCGCGTCGCGGGTTGGGTCTTGGTTCATACGAGTCCGAGGCGCGGAGGAGCTTGCACGGGCTAAAGACTGGCCCTCAGATCCGCTCATGCTGCTTCAACGGACTGCGCCCGCAGATTGCTTGGGATGGAGTCTAGGTCGAGGAGCACGCTGTACGGAAGTTGGCTTCCGAGCCATGGCTCTGACCGGGGACGCAACCGCACCTGCGCAGCGTCCCCGAAGGCCGTCGGCGACGCCAACACCGCGTCATAGCCGCTGTCGGCCGTGGGTGGCACCGGGTCGAGCAGCATAGCCTGGCGCTGTATCGCGAAGGCGCTCTGCAGCACAGGAGGACAAGGGCGAGTTGCGTCCCGCAGGGCACCCGCCCTCAAAACCAGGGAGCACACACCAAGCTGTACGCACGTGGGCAAGGTCGCAAATTTCGCAGTGGTCCCGCAAGGGCAATAATGGTCATGCGTGGCGTTGTGTATGCATAGGCGATTTTGGTTGTAGCTCTCAAAGACGGTGCCTTGCGGGCGAAGGAATAGCGCGGTTGCAACAGCATGGCAGCAAGCGCGGTGCGGGTTGCGCCGTCCGAGTGACTCCTGCGCGGCATATGAGCAGCATCGTGGCGGGCAGCAGTCGCCGACCCCAACGGGACCCAGCCCAAGCAGGCTCTCACCAGTCCCATCAATGTAAAGTTGACCGGGACGCCGGTGGCGCTGGCAAAAGAGGTCTGCCCGAAGCGGTTCAGGACCCTGAAGATTTCGCTGTCCGGGCCCAAGATTCGCAGGGGCTGCGCAAGGCATAGAGGTAGCACAGCATCAGAAGCAACCCAAGTACCGTAAACAGGCCTACCAAAACTCCGCAATGGTATGGGTAGATCGACTGTGCCCGGCTCTGCTGCAAGAGGCCATGCACCGTGCGCGCCCAACAGAGAGCGACTGTGCGGGCCCATTTCGCGCCCCCAGGCCAGCTGGCCCACCTACCCTTGTGACATTCCTTGGTGTGCTAGGAGGGGGGAGCCCAATGGAGTCGCCGGCTTCAACGCACGCCTGGAGCAGACCGGAGGCCGCGATCCTCACGGGTGGGGTGGAATCGGCTTTGAAGCCGTTGGCGCCGTACTGCGGGTAGCAGCTGCAGGGGAATGGGTGAGGGCACAGCACAAGGACTCGGCGGTTACTCACTCGCGTTCTTACGGTACGCACAGTATGCCTCGGATGCCCCCACGCAACCATTAAGCTCCGGCCTGACGTCGCGGACAGCGGGGCCGCGAGTGTGCGGTAACCGCCACCACGCACTAGCAGGCGACAGCGGCTGCCTCTCCCACGTGAAGCATCGCCCACGAACACACAATGCCGATGCAGTATACGAAACAATAAGCATATGGAAGCATTCTTCGCTGCACGGTAGTCCCAGGCCGAGGGAGGACCACGGGGTCCACGAACAGTCGCACCCTGCCTGGGAACAAACGAAATGCGACAGCCCCTGAGGAGTCCTAGCTCTCCCCCAAGACCCCATGGACAGAAGAGCCTGTCGACAGAGCTCCGCACAGTTAAGTGATGGCAAGCAGGGACCCCCCACGCACACATACACGGATAACACAGCCCTCACATACTGAACACATACTGCGGGCTCTACGTCGCGGCCAAGGGCCGGTCAGGCCTGCCTAACCACCTACCTTTGTGCCATAGCGCCGATTTTCGTGACCGCGCATGATATTTCCACATCAATTTGCTGCTCTGCGATGGACTGGGCAGCCACAGCGAAGCAGTGCCCGAGCAGTAGGAGTGACAGTAAACTTACAAGCAGCATTCGATCACAGGTGTAATCAACCTATCGTCGAGTCATAGCGCGGCACAGTCGACAAAGCTAGTGATAAGCTTCAAGCTACATGCGCGGAACATGCAGATAGCTCTGCGCTCATGCACGGTAGCCCAGACACCTCAGTAACTGGCAGCTTGAAGACTGGAGAGAAGAGAACGGCGGTACGCTCGTACAGCAGGTGACTGATTCGTTGCAGCGGAGGGCGGAACTGCCGAATCAGTCACAAACTATAGAGTATGTTTAGGACTGTGAGCGGGTTCCTGCAACTAAGGCCTACGCGCAGTTGCCCTACCATGGCGACGCAAAATTAGCCGCGGGAGAAAGCGGCCCACAACGTCTGATATCTTGGGGACCTACCTGACTACCTACAGATTCCAGAGGACTCCAGCTCCCACGGTTTCGTTGGACGTGCATGAGTTGCACGTGTAGTCTTGCTTCCTCCGGGGGTTTCCACCAGGGTTCTCCCCTGGTTTCCACCTTCATCGATGGAACGATCGGGCGCTAATCGGTTGTAAGCACCATGCTTACAAGAAGCTCGACATGTATGGGCTTTGAAATGGCCACGCGCGTACTCCTGTGGCGGTTCTGGAAAGTCGCGCCTTCGGGTGAATAGGTTGAATACGGCTGTAGAGGCAGACTCCCTCTCTCTCTTTGCGGGTTTCTGCAAAGTAAATCTTAAAGAACCACACGCGTGCATACTCAGTGCTAGCTGTGCTAGCTACGATTAAGGTTTCAGGTACCCGTCAAAGCCTGTGCGGCCATGGGTAAGCAGACAGCTTGGATCTAGCCTGCAGAGCAGGGCAGCGCTGAGGAGGAAACGGTCCTGCGGAGGGTGGTAGCCCGTGGGCACCCGTCTGCCTGGTGGTCTACTCGGGAGACGTGATGCCCGTATATACTCAGCTGCTAGCAGGCGGGGCTGCCTACCTATGATATTGCTCATGGACCTATAGCCCAAGAGCAAGACGAGACAGGCAGACAGCGCAAACACATGCTTGCACGCCTTAAATAGCCAGATGTATGGCAACCTACAACAACAGACGGTGGTCAGTCAACATGCACCGGACACCAATACATTTGCAAACCACGTGTCATGACAGGGCGCGTAGCTGGCTTCCCGCGGACCGCTGGCACACTCACACATGGACGGGGGGCAGAAACGCCTCCGGAAATATGTCAAAAAACGGGCTGGCAAGGAAGCTGTCCTTTGCCCAGTCGCCTCAGCAAGCGCTGGGGATAGATCCCAGTGCCAGGCTTGCTGGTCACAGGAAGCGCGGGACAGGATCAGCGAGCGATGAAAAATCGAAAACTGCAC